>JAFIRS010007463.1:0-24924 GCA_018342105.1 Gonioctena quinquepunctata | reverse complement strand
GTTATTTTACCCATTTTAAAATGACAGGAAAGAATTGACCACAATTTTTTATTCTTTTTGGGAAAAAAACCATCTGAGAAAGTGAACGGGATATTGGGACTAGATTTTTTGCAAAAATATCAAGCCAAATTAGACGGGAACAAAAAAAATTTTGTATTTGATGGAAGAGATTATTGAACTTCATCAAACCCAAACATATTTTTCAGGGGAAAAAGGGGGGATAAGTTATGGGTGAAAAAATTTTAAATGGGAAAAAAGAAAAAAGGGGAAACAATTGACAGTATGCATATGAGAATGGGGGGTTCCCACCACTACAAGGAAAAAAGAAGGGGGGGGAAAAGTTTTTTTTCTGGGGGGTGCACGCCCAAAACAAATTGCTGAGTAATAAAAAATTTTTTTTTACCCCAGGACTTGGACCGATCCCCCCAAAAATTTTTGGGAAACAAAACATCCTAAAAAAAAAATTTTTAAAAAACCCCCAAAAAGGAAAAGGGAGTATTGCAACAAAAAAAAAATGAAATTAAAAAAGAAATCCCCCAAAAAAGGAAAAAAAGCCCCCGGGGGGGAAAAAAAATTTCCACAGCTAAAAAATGGGGGAAAATTTTTTTTTTGGGAGAGAAAAAGGGTTGAGAAACCCCCAAACCCCAAAAGAGCGTCCTGTTTTTTGGGGAAAAAATTTAAAATTGCCAGACATTTGTTTTTTTTTAAACCCACCACCGAGGTAAAGGGGCGGGATCGTCAAAGGATGACATCCTTCTACCAGTAAAAAAGGGAAAAAAAAAAAACATAAATTGGGAAATTTGATTCAAAAAGGGAAGGTCTGCAGAAAAATTTTTTTTAAGCGAGGATTATTTCATCTAGGGGGGGTCCCCCCACCTCCTTAAAATACGGTAGCATGCCAGGGAAAAAAGGATCAAACCTTTGCAAGAGAATAATTTTTAAAAGATATAAATTTTGATAGGAAGGAAAAAAAATTGGGGGGGGAAAGGGTTCCCCCAAAAAAAAGGGGAAAATACTAAGAATCAGACAAAAAAGGGTTTTCTCCCGGGGGGAAAATTTTGGGGAAAAAAAAAAGGGAAAAAATTTAAAACCCCCCTTTTAATTACAAAAACGATGAAAAAAACCCCCCCAAAAAAAACTGAAAAGCCTCCCCTTAAATTACAGGTGTAGTGAAATCAGGGAAAAAATAATGTGGCCTGTGGGGTTAAAAAGGGAAAAAATTTTTAATGTAGATGGGAAAAAATTTTTTAACGATTTTTTTAAAAAAAAAAAAATTCACCAAAGGGGGAATTTTTTTTTTTTCCGAAAATTAGTGACGGCTAAAATCTAGAAAAGACTGAATTCGAAAAAATTTTTATTCCTACGAAAAAAAATTATGCGACAGGGTTTTTTGTCTAAGGACTTAACCTTTTCCTCCTAAAAACAAGTCCTTGGGAAAGGGTTTTAGGGGAAAAATTTTTAAAAAAGAAAATTTGTCATTGGGAAAATGGGGAAAAAAATAAAAGGTTGATAGTAGCAAAACCCAAAAAAATAAAAAAAAAGGGCGAAAAACCTATACTTTTTAAAAAATGTTTTAAAAAAAAGGGTTTGGGTTTTACTTTTGAAAAAATGTGATTGCCTAAAAGGGGGTGGGAAAAAAGGGGGGCAGACAAAAAAATGAAAAAGTTTGATGGGGGGGAAAAAAAGGGGTTTTGAAAAAAAAAAACTTCAGGACGAGAGAACAATTTTCAACAATTGGGGGGGCCCCAAGGGGGGAAAAAAAGGGAAAAAAACCCATAAAAGGGGAAAAAAACCAAAGGAACATGGAATATGTCCCTGCTGAATTGAAAAAAATGAATTAACAAAAAAAAATTGGGGGGCCCCGGAGGGTGAAAATAAAAAATAAACGTCAGACTTTTATAAAAAGTTTTCCCCTTGAAATTACTCACGGGGGCCCCCCCTCCCAACCCCGGGGGCTGTCAAAAGTTACCCGGGGTTTTTTTTCTAAGTCGGTAAACATCAGAAAAAGGGGAAGCCCGTGATGTAACCCCGGTTTATAAAAATTTTTAGTCATATATAAGTCTTAAAGGGGGTTTTGAAATAATTTTAAGGAAAACCCCAAACATAAACCCCAAAGTATTACGACAAGGAAAACCACTTTCCCAAATTTTGGGGAAAAAGGGGAAAACTTTAAAATTTACCCCCCGTTTCCCCCTAGTGATTGAAATCTTGACCCAAGAACAGTAAAAAAGACTGCCCCCCAAAAAATACAAACTCTGTGCGTGAAAAAAAATTTAAAATTTTCGTGCAAAAACCCGACGATCGAAAATTAACAATATTAGGGTATAGCAGTCATTGAAAAAAACCCCAAAATTTCCCTTCCCAAAAAAGGGTCCCCCCCAAAATATCATGCCAGAAGGGGGCCCCCCAAGACATGTGTTATGTTAAAAAAAACCCCCCCTTTTTTTCCAAGAAAAAAGGGGAAAACGACCCCCCCTTTTTCCCCGGGACACTTTCAAAAATTTAAAACCGCGGGGGGCGTGACCGACGACAAGTACTGGTGAATAAAACACGGTATCTTCTTTTTATAGCCCCAATCCCCAAAGCCCCCCCGAGAAAAAAGGAATTTAAAAAGGGATAAATTTGTTTGGTTTAACCATTGTCGGAACTTTTCCCCCTTTTGGGGTAAAAACCGGGGGCTTAAAGCATAGATGCAAAAAAATCTCGCTGAAAAATATTCGTTTTCAGAGAATGTGAAAAATGCCCAGAAGTGAAAAAAAAATACATAGTGGCCGAAACTAGAGTTTATGCGCCGCAGAAAAAAAAGATTCAAAAAAACCTTTTTTCAAAAATTACCCCCCCAAAGTCTCTGTGGTATGTTTTTCCTCACCCCCCCCCTTTTCCCCAAAGGGTTTTGACCTATTTAAAACCCAAAAAGAAAATCCAAAACCAAAAAATTTTAAAATTTTTCCCGGTGAAATAATAGAACCAAAGAAAAAACCCCGGGCGGCAAAATATTAATGGGGAGAACCCGACGCCAAAAAAAACCGGGGTTTCCCCATTTTTTTCCGGGAAATTATAAAAGTTTTAAAAAAACCCCCCCAACCCAAAAAACCCCCCGCCCCCTCACCTAGATAAAAAAAAAAACCATCAGTTTGGATTTTCAACCTTGAAAAATTCACTACAGGGTATTGTATGTTTTTTTTCCAGGGAAAACCCGGGAAAAAAACCCGAGGGGTGCGATATCAAAATTTTGGGAAAAAGGAAAAAGTCACCAAAAGATCAAGCGCCGATGATATAAATTTATACCGTCGAAGATCAAAAAGGATTCCGTCCTTAATAAAAAAACCTTTTTGAAAAAAATTTTTGGGTCCGGCACCCCCAGGATACAAAATTTTGGGAAATTTCCCGGGAACAATACTACAAATGTTACGGGGAGTGCGATCTTAGCTGGGGAAAAACCAACTGCAATCTTAAAAACCTCAACAAATTTTATATTGAAAAAATCTTTCGAAAGATCTATGAATTCCATGTTGAGAAACAATTTAAAAGGGGAAATCTGTTTTTAAGAGAAAAAATATAAAAAAAGATTTATTATGGCTCAACAATCCCCCCCAACGCCCGGGCCCCATCAACAAACCCTGGTTTTCGAAAAACCAAAAGGAAATAATATATTTGTCGAAAAACCCCCCGTCAACTCCCCAACAACCCGACACAGAACAAGGGGCAAAACCGTTTTTTTGCCATCACCGAAACTACTTTTGAAACCAAAAAAAATTTTGACGCCCGAATAAGGGGGAAAAAGGGGCCCTCAAGTTAAAAAATTTTAAACAGTATTCATACTCAACAAATTTTCAAAAAAAATAAAATTTTTAAAAATTCACAAATTCCAAGATTTTTTATTTTTTTGTTTTTTTTTTTTTTTTTTGACAGTTCTCGGTTTGTTTTTATCAAAATTTTATGTGAACAATTTTATCATATATTGCCTTTCAAATGCTGGGGCGTTATGATAAAAAAAATTTTTTTTCCCAAAAAAAATCAAATATTGCCCGCCCAAATTTTCCCCCCCTCTGTACCCTTTGCGAGTCAAATTTTTTCAAAGAATAAAATTTTTTTTTTTTTGAAAAACCCCAAAAAAATTTCCATTTGGTGCCCTTTGGTCCATATGTACTTTTTTCATGATCTTGCTTTTTTTGAAAGTTGATAATCTACTGGCTTGCACCATCAAACTTACCCAATTTATTTATTGCAGTCGTGCACGTTTAAAACTGTTTTCAATAAGTATCCACAAACATGTGTGAAACTATTTTGAGACAACACATCTTCATTTCTATAATCATGAATCAGGTAAATTCACCTTTTGGTGTTGGATCATCCTCTGCTCAGAAACCCCGCATTTACCTTTCCAAACCTACCTAGACCCACGCACCATTTGGAGTAGTTTGAAATTTTTACCATAAAAGTAACTTCTTGAAAGCTCTGCCTAAATTCGTATTGGAGTGGTTGACGAATTTTCTCCTTTGTTGACGAATGCTTCAAAAAAAATTTCAAGACAATCTTGATTAACCTGTCTAGGTGGAGAGATATTTGAAACCAGAAGATTTTCATAACTTCCTATAATTGCTTTATTCCACTCATTGTGATGAGCCAGTATTTGTAATGATTTTATTATTGATGTTTTATCTTTTTCTTTTGTAACGCGCCACTTTAATATATATTTTGGCGAAACCACCATTTCATTGAGGTGGTTCAGTTGGGATACTTCCTCACCTCTGAAAGTTAGCTTGCTTTGTTTTTAACCGTGCCCGTTTTTGAATGAAGAGTTCAATAAATCAAATGTAATTTTATTGAATTTTTCTATGAACTCGACTTCATTGCTATTGCATTTGTTGGCAGAGTACCTAAGCTGATATGAGTATTCAAAGTAATTGGCAAATAAGTAGCCACTAATAATTGAGCAGCAAGCTCGTTCCCCATTTTTCTGAAGTTATTGGGATGAATATGGAATTGAATAATTTGGGATATCTATTCATCTGTTTATTTTTCCATAAACCACCGAATCAAATCGTACCCCCGCAATCGAATGCCACCGAATCAAACCCACCCTCAATGTTCATCGCACCCAACAAACCATCATCCACCCCCGATCTCCAACGATCCAAACCAATGTCCATATCGTTCATCAACGATCCAAATTAATTAGATCTTCCAAAACAGTGTCCCTAAAACTATAAGGATGCACCTTTAAAAGTTCCAAGTGATCAAACCAAAGCCGACCGAACAAAACCCTTTGAAAACCAACAACAATGTGATTCCTGCAGCCCCACGCCCTTTCTCCCAGTGCATGCCCCACCTCCCTATACCTTTGCCCCCACCAAGCCCCTAAAAGTTCGAACCAAAAGCCTGAAAAGCTCCCAACCAAACACATTCAAAATATTTTCAGGGTTAGTGAAAAAAAACACAATCATCAATGTAAATGCAGCAAAGAATAAAAGTATACCATTTGAATTACAAAACTGGTAATGAAGGGAAAAGACGAACCATCTTCAATGGAATATATTATTTTTCGAAAATACACCTTCCAAAAAAGAGGGCCCGTATAAAGAAAAAATGATTGAATATAAATATAAGTTTCAAATAATTAAAAAATGAATGAAAAACAAGGTGTTTTAGAACATCAGTATAACAGCAAACTTTATTTTTTTCCGAGAATTTTAGTTTTTATATCATCTGAATTTTACTACAAGTTCCTCAAGAAACGGGATAGGGGAAATTATTTTTTTTTTTATTTAAAATGAATTTTAAAGTTATGTGGAAGTTTTTTATTATATTTTTGGTCATGAAATTTGATATTTTTTAAATATAACTTTTGTAAATTATTTGTCAGTTTGTAAAAAAATTTTTTTGCATTATCTAATTTTATTAGTTTATTTAATGTCATTTTCTTTTAACCTTGTATAATTTAAGGTGTTTCCTATGAATTAAAAAATTACTTTTTATAGTTTTATTCATCAAACAATAAATTATGAATTTTAATTTTTTACCAGACCATAGACGAAATTTGGATTAACTTAGAACTTAAAACCCAACGAAAATGACCCAATAAAACCATGGAGATATAGACGACTTGTGTATAATGAAACCTTGGATATAAGGCAACTTTTGTGAAAAATATCCTCCAACGACAACACGAAAACAAATATGAACCCCATTGATATCAACCACACCCAAAAATTTTTTTAAAGCTATCCAAGGGGTATGAAGAATTTAAATAACACCTATTAAAAAAATGACCAAATGGATTCTTGAAGTCGAACAGAATTATAGATTAAAAACTAAGAGAAAAGAACTTTTTTAAATAAGGGGAAAAAATATTTTTTCCAAAACTTATTTAAACCGAATTCAGCACAGGTCCTACCTCCTGTAGACTTCTATTTATTCAATGGAACTTGTTCATTTGCCATAATATTCCAAATAAGAAAGATGGCCGTTATAAAAATCACCATCTGCATAAACTGTACCAAAAATTTGAATAAAATTATTTATTGTTATTAAATATCAATATGAGAAAGATATGGGATCATAAATGGTTTAACCAAATATTTATAAAATCGATTCTTTCTTATTCTTCAATTAAAGAATAATTTTAATTTTAATATTCACATGGATTCAAAATAAATTTATCAATCATCAGGTTTTAAAATTTGAGTCCTTTGAATTTCCCCTTGAATTTACCTTATTTTACATTAAATTTTATTTATCTATTTTTGTTTGAAAATCATGGGAATTTTAATGAATTATTCTAAAATTCATTTCATCCATCCTTTCAAAACAAAATACCCTTCCCTTTTATTAGATCCCCCAAACCCCACGCAATACAATCATAGTTACACGGTAATGCTACAGAGAACTCAATGAGTTTTTTGTGAGAGTACTACTAAATGCGCGGATAATTGACAATATCTGAATGGGAAACCCCTGTTTAAACCATTACTAAATTAGCCATGTTTAAATATACATATTTATAAAAATTATAGATTTAGGAGCTTTAGGAATTAGCCCCTTGTCCCCTATTTTTTTTATCCCTTTACTCAGTGTTCCAATTCTAGTATCCAAAGCTTCCTATATATATATATATATATATAGCTTATTGTATTATTGTATAGGAAATAATGACCTATTTCTGACAAAACATCTGTATTTAATCTACTAATTTGAGACATAAAAACTACAATCTCACAAATAAATAAATGTTTTTTTCACTAACGAGAAAACAATCTTTATTGAAATTCATGAAAAATTGAGAAAAACTGAAAGCTGTAAAAATTTGAATTCTCATTCAGATGACCAATTGTTTGATTTAGACTTGTTCATGACTCCTACAGCATAATATTTCTAGAACGATCTAAAACTAAATCACGAAAAACATTTCCAAATCATCATAACTAGGGCTTTCAAACGGTATTCCAAAAAGAAACACAAACAGTATATGGAGATATGATCGAAAACAAGTCGACATGAAGAAATAATTGCTCACGATATAATATGAATCCCCAAATGATTACTTGAAATATAGCCATGCAAATTACAACTTCACACTGTGGAAGCAAACGAAAAATCAGAGGATTTTCTGAAGCACTCCACATTGAACTTAGATTTTAAAAATGTGTTACAAAATGTCAACAAACCTGAGACGATTTGAATTTTCTCAGGAGCTCCTTCTATATGAACATCCACGTTCCTCCCTCTCTTGAAGGGGAAAATGGATGGAAAACAGTACGCAAGAGCTGATTTTCGAATCCTCACCAACATTCTGTCTCAAAATGTGCGACATATCCTATATCCTTTGAGTTGAGCAGGTGTTTTTCCGAATAGATCTTCAGTTCACATCGGGTTAACCAATTGTTTGTCCTAAAAATATTTTAAGGATCAGTATGTAGGAACATTGTTCCTATTTTGAGCTGTCTGAGATGGGGATTTATTTACCGATGACAGGGCAAACTTATTTTCAAATTTATTAAAAAGAGGAACGAACGATTGCAAACGACCATAGTATTCAAATCTTCTCCTACCTTCGTGAAATCCTTGGTAACCGGAAGAATGTAATTATTCTTGTCCATAGTGCGATTGTGTTCAACACTGGAGATGAGCACGAGCACAAGGAACAACAAAACATTAATAATATAGTATGATTAATATCTATAAATGGTTTCCAATGATAATAATGAATCGAGTAGAATTAAACCACTTCCTACACGAACGTTAGATACTCACCGAAATTCAGTACCATATAATATCATGAATGAAGCTTTTCGATAAGCTGATATGTTTAATTTAGTCGTACCACCTGGTATGACCTCACGTCAACAAAAACCAATTGCCGAGGAGACACAAGTCAAACAAATCATCATCGGCACCTGGTCGGGAATACTTAACCGGTACCTGCGACATGAAAGAACACTCGATAGTTTTTCAAAGATTCTTCCGTTGCGGGAATTGTATACAGAGGGAATGAATAAAACGGCTGGTTTCAGCAAAGCTGCAAAAAGTAGATTCGGTGAAAATCTTCTGGCAATAACGTTGAATGATTCACTGCATACCATTTATTTCATATCGCAGAATGCAAATGTTTTCGATAAGCTGATATGTTGACCGTTCATCGTACTACCGCGATTTATGTTCTCAGTATACAGTAGCATGCTGAAGCAGGTAACGTAAACAAACCATCATTTTGCGTGCAGAGTCGCGAAAGAGTTTTGACCGGCGGTACCTCGGACAGAAGAATACCCGAAACTTTACTTCGATCAAAGATTTCAGGTAAGTTTCGCATATAATTAGTGTGGAATGAAAGAAGGTTTTCTTTCAAGCGATTCAATATATTGAACCAGAAAAGGTAGATCTCAGGTAAAAATTTTCTGGAACGTTGAGATATTCACTGAAATCCATGCATACTTCCATTCAATGTCCATTGATATTATATGGAAGTATGAGGATTTTCAGGTGAATATCATTCAACGTTCTGCGTGGTATTTGCCAGGAAAGTAGTTGTTTTCACCTGAGATCTACCTTCTGGTTCAATTTCATATTGAATCCTTTATGAAGAAAACCGTTTAAATTCGATTTTCATTCATTCCACCACAGGCATCCTTATTCTCACTATATGCTGACGGTTTGCCAATTCTACTGAGAAGGAATCTTTATTTAGAAACCTATCGAGGTGGAGATTTCGGAGTGTTTCTTTTCGTCACTAGGTACCGCCAGTTAAAGTTTATCTTTTCCGGCGTACCTATAGGTGCTTACAAGATCGATGATGGTTTGTTTACGTTGTGTCTCACTTCAGCCAGAGTTCTTTGGACTTTGGCTGGTTGACTACTCCGTACTGATGAGGGCCAAGAAGCTCGAAACCGGTATGGGATTGTTAGGTGAACACGACATAAATTAAACATAATCGAGCTTTATCAGAAAGAAACATTTGCATTCAATGTCCATTGATATTATATGGAAGTATGCATGATTTTCAGGTGAATATCATTCAACGTTCTGCGTGGTATTTGCCAGGAAAGTAGTTGTTTTTCACCTGAGATCTACCTTCTCTGGTTCAATTTTATATTGAATCCTTTATGTGAAGAAAACCGTTTAAATTGATTTTTCTATTCATTCCACCTTCACATGGCACTCTATCTCTCACTATATGCTAGACGGGCTTGCCATTCTACCGAGAAGGAATCTTTATTTAGAAACCTATCGAGGTGGGAGATTTCGAGTGTTTCTTGTCACTCAGGTACCGCCAGTTAAAGTTATCTTTCCGGCGTACCTATAGGTGTTACAAGATCGATGATGGTTTGTTTACGTTGTGTCTCACTTCAGCCAGAGTTCTTTGACTTTTGGCTGGTTGACTACCCGTACGATGAGGGCCAAGAAGCCTGAAACCGGTAGCGTGGATTGTTAGGTGAACACGACATAAATTAAAACAAAATCGAGCTTATCAGAAAGAAACATTTGCATTCAATGTCCATTGATATTATATGGAAGTAGATGGATTTTCAGGTGAATATCATTCAACGTTCTGCGTGGTATTTGCCAGGAGTAGTTGTTTTTCACCTGAGATCTACCTTTCTGGTTCAATTTTATATTGAATCTTTATGTGAAGAAAACCGTTTAAATTCGATTTTTCTATTCATTCCACTTCACATGGCACTTATCTCTCACTATATGCTAGACGGGTTTGCAATTCTACTGAGAAGGAATCTTTATTTAGAAACCTATCGAGGTGGAGATTTCGAGTGTTTCTTGTCACTAGTGTACCGCCTGTTAAAGTTTATCTTTTCCGGCGTACCTATAGGTGTTACAAGATCGATGATGGTTTGTTTACGTTGTGTCTCACTTCAGCCAGAGTTCTTTGACTTTTGGCTGGTTGACTACTCCGTACTGATGAGGGCCAAAAAGCCTGAAACCGGTATGCGGATTGTTAGGTGAACACGACATAAATTGAAACATAATCGAGCTTATCAGAAAGAAACATTTGCATTCAATGTCCATTGATATTATATGGAAGTATGCATGGATTTTCAGGTGAATATCATTCAACGTTCTGCGTGTTATTTGCCAGGAAAGTAGTTGTTTTTCACCTGAGATCTACCTTCTCTGGTTCAATTTTATATTGGATCCTTTATGTGAAGAAAACCGTTTAAATTCGATTTTTCTATTCATTCCACTTCACATGGCACTTATCTCTCACTATATGCTAGAGGGGCCTGCCACTCCTACCGAGAAGGAATCTTTCATTCAGAAACCTATCGAGGTGGGAGATTTCGGAGTGTTTCTTTCGTCACTAGGTACCGCCAGTTAAAGTTTATCTTTTCCGGCGTACCTATAGGTGTTACAAGATCGATGATGGTTTGTTTACGTTGTGTCTCACTTCAGCCAGAGTTCTTTGACTTTTGGCTGGTTGACTACCTCCGTACTGATGAGGGCCAAGAAGCCTGAAACCGGTATGCGGATTGTTAGGTGAACACGACATAAATTAAACATAATCGAGCTTATCAGAAAGAAACATTTGCATTCAATGTCCATTGATATTATATGGAAGTATGCATGGATTTTCAGGTGAATATCATTCAACGTTCTGCGTGGTATTTGCCAGGAAAGTAGTTGTTTTTCACCTGAGATCTACCTTCTCTGGTTCAATTTTATATTGAATCCTTTATGTGAAGAAAACCGTTTAAATTCGATTTTTCTATTCATTCCACTTCACATGGCACTTATCTCTCACTATATGCTAGACGGGCTTGCCAATTCTACTGAGAAGGAATCTTTATTTAGAAACCTATCGAGGTGGAGATTTCGGAGTGTTTCTTTCTGTCACTAGGTACCGCCAGTTAAAGTTTATCTTTTCCGGCGTACCTATAGGTGTTACAAGATCGATGATGGTTTGTTTACGTTGTGTCTCACTTCAGCCAGAGTTCTTTGGACTTTGGCTGGTTGACTACTCCGTACTGATGAGGGCCAAGAAGCCTGAAACCGGTATGCGGATTGTTAGGTGAACACGACATAAATTAAACATAATCGAGCTTATCAGAAAGAAACATTTGCATTCAATGTCCATTGATATTATATGGAAGTATGTAGGATTTTCAGGTGAATATCATTCAACGTTCTGCGTGGTATTTGCCAGGAAGTAGTTGTTTTTCACCTGAGATCTACCTTTCTCCGGTTCAATTTTATATTGAATCCTTTATGTGAAGAAAACCGTTTAAATTCGATTTTTCTATTCATTCCACTTCACATGGCACTTATCTCTCACTATATGCTAGACGGGCTTGCCAATTCTACTGAGAAGGAATCTTTATTTAGAAACCTATCGAGGTGGAGATTTTCGAGTGTTTCTTTCTGTCACTCAGGTACCGCCAGTTAAAGTTTATCTTTTCCGGCGTACCTATAGGTGTTACAAGATCGATGATGGTTTGTTTACGTTGTGTCTCACTTCAGCCAGAGTTCTTTGGACTTTTGGCTGGTTGACTACTCCGTACTGATGAGGGCCAAGAAGCCTGAAACCGGTATGCGGATTGTTAGGTGAACACGACATAAATTAAACATAATCGAGCTTATCAGAAAGAAACATTTGCATTCAATGTCCATTGATATTATATGGAAGTATGCATGGATTTTCAGGTGAATATCATTCAACGTTCTGCGTGGTATTTGCCAGGAAAGTAGTTGTTTTTCACCTGAGATCTACCTTTCTCTGGTTCAATTTTATATTGAATCCTTTATGTGAAGAAAACCGTTTAAATTCGATTTTTCTATTTTTTTCTATTCAAAAACAGTCTTATTTTCTCCAATTTTAAGCGAGCATACACAAACATAAACAATAACTACAATAAACCATAGTAGAATGCTGAAAGAGCTCATCTTTAGACAATGCTTATACTGTGACAGTGACAGAACACTATAAACAGATTGGTTGACCACCACTTCCGCAATTGAACTTGGAACATTGAAATAAGGGAAACGACGCTTCTGTAACCCTCCTATATTATGTGGCAACGACATGAGCAAGACATGATTACTCAATTTGCAATGGGATTGCTCGACCCCATCAGGAAACGTATCTTATCCGCTAGTCCAGGTACGTTGAAAGAAGCGATGGACTTAGCCGATGAAAAAGAATTAATTGAAAACCTTACCAAACCAACGGACAGAAATTTTAGGAATATAACAGCGAATGAGCCACCAACAAACGTACCCATATATCAGTATTGCCGTTACAGAGGACATGAAGCTCGAAATTGTAAACTGAAAAATCGGATCTGCTATCGCTGTAATGAACAAGGGCACCTGGCCTATAATTGTCAAAATAAAACAGGACCAAGAAATTTTGATATAAAACATTTAAATGGCAATACGGTTCGCAATCTACCTCCGTTGGGAACCGCAAACAGCCGTCAGTAAGTCAAAATACAACACATAGGAGGCCAACGCAAACGATACTAACCTATACTACAGGCGAGGCCCAGAGAAATGTTATAGTTTTAGAAATTGATGGAATTTTTCGTACTATTCTCTAAGACACGGGTGCTGAAGTATCGTTGGCTCACATTAGTATCACCCGCGGTAAGAAAGTTGAATATGGAGAAAAGTATCAACTTCTATTCCATATATAGGAACCGTTATTTTACCCATTAGGTTGAATGACAGGAAAGTAATTGACCACGAATTTATTCTTACCGACCATCTGAGTGGTGAAATGATATTGGGACTAGATTTTTTGCAAAAATATCAAGTCAAATTAGACTGGAGAGCAAATAAAATGTATTTGATGGAAGAGATTATTGAACTTCATCACGAACCCAAACATATATATCAGATGGAAAATGGTATGGATAAGTTGTGGATAGAAAAAATTGAAAATATGGAAAAAAAAATTAAGGAAACAATTGACAGTATGCATATGAGAATGTTAGAATTCACCACTACAATGGAAGAATGGATGGAAAGCTATTTTTCTCAAGGGAGTGCACGCCCAAAACAAATTTCCGAGTAATCGAAAATGGATTTTTACACCAGGACTTGAGACCGATCACCTCGAGAGGAAATTTAGTGGGAAATTCAGTGACATCCTATTCAAAAGATTAAAATACCGTCAAGGAAAAGAGAGTATTGCAATAACGAATGAATGAAATTCGTAAGAAATCGCCCGGAAAAAGGAAAAATAAGAATCAGGGAGAAGAAAAATTTCCACAGCTAGAGAATAGGCAGGAAATTATTTAAGAGAGTAAAAGGTTGAGTAACGCTAAACCCAGAGCGTCCTTCATATTGGAAAAAATTAAATTGCCAGACAGTGCTAGGATTTTGAACGACATTCGAGGTGAAGGAGCTGGATCGTCTAAGGATGACATGCCTTCTACCAGTACAATGGAAAAAAAACATAAATTGGAAAATATTGATTCAAAAGGAAGTACGAAGTCTGCAAATAAAATTTTTAAGCGAGGATTATTTCATCTAGGGATGGTAATCCACCTCCTCAAAATACGGTAGCATGCCACGGAAAAGCGATCAAACCTTTGCAAGAGAATAATTTGTTGAAATATATCAATTTGAGAAGGATTCCGCCAAGTAAGTAAAATACTAAGAATCAGACATATAAGAAGAAATTTTCTACCGAGTGTATGGAAAATGAGGAGATGAAAAGGAAAATTGTAAAACACTCGCTGAATGTACAAAAACGATGAAGAAACCGTCAGAAAATACTGAGAAAGCCCACTCGGTTCATACAGAGTGTAGTGGAATTATGGAGAATAATGTGGCCTGTAGTTCAAAGAAAATTATTAATGTAGATGAGGGGAAATTTTCGAACGATGGTTTGAAAGAAAGAGAAAATTCACCGAAGGGAGAATTTTTTTCTGCCGAGATATTAGTGACGACTACAAATCTAGAAAAGACTGAATTCTAAAAAGTACCACTCCTACGAAAAATAATTATGCGACGGTCATTTCATTGAGAGATGTGCAAAAATGTCCAGAAGTGAATAGCACATACACAGTGGCCAAAACTAGAGTTTATGCGCTCGAACAGAAGAAGTATGAAAAGATTCAAGTAAAACCATGTTTCATTGAAATTACTCAACTTTAAGTCTCGTGTGGTATGTTCTCTCACGCCAGCATCCTCCCTGACAGTTTATTGACCTATTTACAACCGGCAGGCAAAGAAGAATGCTTAAAAATCCATCAATATTTAGAATACCGAGGTTTCCCTGGTGAAATAATAGAACTCAAAGCCAACACCACTCAGGCAGCGAAAATATTAATGGCAGGAGAATTAGAGAATTCTTTCCAAGGGAAATTATATAAAGATGTTGTAGTAACTGCCACAGCTAAAATTACATCAAAAGATTATTCTGCTACCTCTCACCTAGATAAAAATACCATCAGTTTGGAGAATTAATCAACCTGCAAATTCACTACAGGGTATTGTATAGATGCTTTCCAAGGGGAAATAGCTTGGGATGTAATAAAACCCGAGGAGTGTCAAAGATATCGAAAGCTTTATGAAGGAAAGGCTAACAAAGTCACCGAAAGATCAAGCGCCGATGATATAAAATTATACCTGGTCATCGAAGATCGAACGAAGTTATTCGCTGTCCAATTAATCAAGAAAAAAGCTATTTTCAATGTAGTAATGTGGATAACCGGACATCCTAGGATACTAATATTGGAATTTCCGAACAATACTACACATGTATACAGGGAGTGCGATCTTACCTGGGGAGAACCAACTGCAGATCTTATTACATACGTCAACTCAACATTTATATATATTAAACAATCTTTCGAAAGATCTATGAATTCTATGTTAGCAGAAACAATTCAGCGGAGATGTCTGTTGAGAAGAGAAATATTAAAAAACCGATTAATTATGGCTCAACAATCGCCAACGATCATCGCTCAATTATTGCATCAACAACCTGGTTATATCGCAAAAATCAATGGAGAAGTAATATATTTGCTCAAATGCATCCCAGTCATGGTCACTATACGAAGAGAACAAAACTGCTATCAAGAACTACGCGTGACATATTTTGAATAAATCTTATTTTATGGCTCTCTCAACCCGTGTAACGAATTTTTCGTTACTTCCTTATACATAATCAATTTCTCATAACTATTCCGGTTATCTTACGGTGGAACGGGTCATTAGTCACGGCCGATCGTGAACTATGGGACAGCGCCATCATCATGAGTTCGTATTCTGTCAAGTTGGACGAGTTTTGTTATCGTGACAGTTGTATTCATGTCGTCAAGCTGTGTTTTTTCCAAGTGTTTTTCAATAGATAAAAACCAAGAACAGTTTGTGAAAAAACCCAGGTAGAATTGGTGATTTGTTCGAACCGAAGGAATAATCGATCTCTTTCTTGATTTGAACGTCGAGATAGGCGGGTGCACTGAGTAAATTGATTTTGGTACGTACGATCTATAAGTTGAATAAGTTTCACTGCTGGAGTTTAGTTGAGTAATATTATTCTCTTTATCTTTCAATTAATGTTGTAACTTCCTTGGTTGTAATATTAGAATTCTTGGTTATACCGCATGGTAATTTTTGAAGGTTAAATATAGATATTTCGGCCATTTTGACAAATCATTCATATTACATATTGTGGCTAACGTAACATCTGTTCCGAATATTGGGAACTGATTTTTTTTTCATTGGAAATCAGTTCTACGCTTTTGCCTTTTTTAGGTACCAAGTAATTGGTAATCTCGAAGGGACTAGAGCTTACCTACCTCACACGACCACCGGTTTGTTCCAAGGATTCCAATTGAAGCAAAGGGCGTATTTGATTGTTCTGGGACACAGTTTGGAGTGACCTAATAGGACGGCTCTCTGGTAAGCAATTTTCTTTATTTCATAACTATATGTTTATGAGAGTAATTTTCTTTTGAGAAAGAATTGCTTACAGAGAGAGTTGTACCTCTGGCCTAACGGTCTCAGAACACTCGATTCGATTCAATATATGCCTCAAGCGTAAAGTTGATTTCCGTTTAATAAATTTCTTATATCTATTACTCCATTTAATTCCCAGTGTAGCTTATTTGATTTTTGATCGTTGCAGAGTCAATTCACTTCAGTTACTACCTTGTCGCCAAGAGCAGGGAGATTCATTCTAATTTTTGAGAATTACCTGTTTATCGATTTGAAAAGGGAATTGCCGCCCTATTTCAAAATTATCTTTATCTAAGAGAGTTGTGCCCACTGAAAGACGTGAGGTCTCCCTCTTCAGTTATCTTTAAAAATTCTTCAATTAAAAGAATTATTTAACATTATCTTTATCTAAGAGAGTCGTGCCCACTGAAAGACGTGTGGTCTCCCTCTTCGGTTTATCTCTGGAAATTCTTCTATAAAAAGAATTATTTCACTTTATCTTTTTCTAAGAGAGTCGTGCTCACTGAAAGACGTGTGTCTCTCTCTTCTTATCTTGGCTGAAGAGTATACTTTTACTCTGACTATTATCTTGGTTCAGAAACCCTATATTTTTGTAGCTTACTAGAGTATTTTGGTTATAACGCTATATTTTCTTTTGGAATATCTTTCCTCATTAATTTTTTTTTACTCTTCTGGTACATAGAATCACCTTATCAGAACTTACCTGTTTCAAAATTTAACTGAATTTGAACATCACGTTTTGGGTGAGGTTTGTTTTGTTTGGTTTTAAATTTTGTTCATTTTAATATTTTTTTTTATTATTAAAATTAACTTATAATTTAACTCCAGAATAGCAGATTGGATTGCTATTTATTATCTTTGTTCATTCACTGTAACTTTCCAGTCTTTCATATAGACTGAGATTTTTATTGTATGCTATCATTTGCATCTATCTTTTGACTCTCGATTAAAATTTGAAACATAAAACTTGAGGTTCAAAGGATATCCTTCGTTCTCCCCTTTTTGTACATATTTTGATTCCTATCATCTTCTTCGCATGATATATACCACGGAGGGAACCCATCTACGGAGACGGAAGGACTAGTAGCCTGGGAGGTCTTACAGCACATCAATATCAGCATTGGTCCGTGAAGATCAACTAAATTCACGCCGATAAGGGGATCTGAAATCAACTATCGAACCACCCAAGACCATCTTCATCGTAACCGCTGAAACCAAGTTCCTCCTAGAACCGCTGAGACCAGCTTCAAGAAACTAGCCTTCATCTATCTCGATCAAGATCTCCGAAGGTATATTCGTGACCAACAACTGGAGGAATCATAGGTGTAAATGTTCAATTTTTGATCAGAGTCAAAATTACTGGTTTCTTTTTATGTAATTTTTCCATTCTTTTAAGAGAAGTTCAATACTCTTCTAGTATTTGTTAATTTTTTATATCATTGTTCAATAATTCTCATTCCAACTGGAATAAATTTGTTAAGTTGATTTATTGCATATTTATTTGCCTTCCCATACAAGCTAGGTAACATTCATTTAATTTTATTTATCTTTGACTTTTGTCTTTAGCAAGTCTGGCGCCCAACTCTGGAACTAGTCAAGTTAATTAATGTATAATTTTTTTAGTGGACAAATTTGATTAACTAGGAAAAGTCATTAATTGAACCTTACTCACGGCCTAACCGTATCCATCTGAGCAGCCTATCGGCAAAGTGATTTCACCTTCTTGAATTTGAATCATATAATTTAAAATCTGGGGTTCAAAAGTAAGGGGTGTTGCACCCGGACTATTCAGGAAATTGGAAATCAAATAGGATGTTCTTCATTAACTCCTGCGAAATACTTTATAGATGGAATGTGGATTTCCTACGATCCTCTACCTAAAAGTAGAATAGAACCTAAAAGTAGAATTGCTATTGCTGGTAATCCACCCACTGATTATCTCCTACCACTACTATTGAATTGTTATTTTATGTACATTCAATGTATTTTTTTCTCACATGTATATTCCATATTTTATCACTTGATTTTTTAACTCCTATTTTTACTTATGTATTTGACGATTTCCATGCTTGTAAAAAAGTTTTGGGAAAATAAAGTTTTGAATTATCCATGGTGGAAGACCCCCAAATGCAATTAGACGGAATGGAACCTTTAGGAGTAGGAGGAATATATACTGCCGAAGAAATCCGAAATGCTCAGGAAATCTCACTATTTTCCTCCGAAAAACAGGCCGTAAATAATATCCTAATAAATAGAATGGCGAACAAAACAGTATTGAATCAAGGATTTTCGACCTTCAACCTATTCAATCAGGAAGAATTAGAGAAATTAGCCAGTAATACAATGAAGAAAATGTATGGCATATTTATGATTATCGGAGACGTGACAAGCAGTTTATTACATATGCCTCAAGATTTTCAAATTTATTATGAACACAACTCGAAATGCTTTTGCGATTCACAGAATCACGGGATGCTCCCTACATTAATTGGCAGCTTCATGGAATACGATGACTATAATCGAGATAAACCATAAATTACCACGGGCTCCTCCGGAAGATATTCCCATGGAACTCCACTGCTGCCCCAACCAGAAACAGGAAATGAGGCGAGAAGAGGGTACGGCGATAGCTCGTCGATACCCCAGCCAGCAGAGAGACAAGAATCGAGAAGAGGGTACACTGAAAGTTCGGTGCTACCCCAACCAGAGAGAAGGCAACAGCAGCCGAGAAGAGGGTACACCGAAAATACGGTGCTACCCCTACCAGAAAAAAGCAACTCCCAAGAGGTGCCAAGGCAACAAAATGAAATGAATGAAGGAAGCCAAATGCCTCCCAGAATCCAAACTGATGCAGGTTTGTCCTCTATACCTTACCCCTCCACATCCTCTGCAAATGTTGCACATAACCTATTTGAGATTGCTGATAAAATAGCAAAATTAGTTGACCCATCGAAAGTCGAAAGAGCCTCAAGTGAATTGCACAATTTGTTAATAAATACACCAGAAATGCACAGAGTTAGAGCCACGGCACAATTCTTTATACTAAATGGCGGTAGATAGCGGTTTAAAGGCATGCATGTTTAATGCGAATGGGGTTGCGGGGAAGTTTGCGCTTCTCGGCAATTTCATTCATGAACATTTAGTAGATATAATGCTTCTGTCCGAGACAAAGCTCCGACAGGACCATAATCTAAAATTCAGGGGGTTCACCACCGTTAGGGCCGACAGACCGGGAGACGAGAGAGCCGCGGGGGGAGTAGCCATCTCAATGAAGAATGGAATACCTTTTACTGAAATTCCACTACTAAATTCTAGAATAGAACACATAGGAATTAGATTTAATGATGGAACATGCCTCTTCTCAATATACTGCCCCCCAGAGAGCAGATTCGCGGATAGAGATTTAGATAATCTGGTTAGTGTTGCCAACAAGGTAATTCTGGCCGGTGATTTCAACGCCAGGCATAACGAGTGGAATGGCGGTCCAACTAAAAATAACGCAAATGGATTGACATTGCTGAAATATTCAATATAATAGAGAGAAGTAGCGAACCTACCCACTTTCCTTTTAAAGGAATGTCGCCGACAACTATCGACTTGGTAGTTCAGAAAAACATCGTGGACATGAGTGAACTCATCGCTATTAATGAGCTAACCTCTGACCAGGTTCCAGTCTCATTTTATATTAATCAAGAAAAATATAAAAATTTAGAAAGAACCAGGTATGATTATTTTGATTGTAACTGGAAAGAATTCAGAAATATCATGAATAGAATAACTTTCCTAAATACAAATATAGCAAAGGATGAAATAGAATTTGAAACAAAAAAAATCATCAAACTGTTGCAAATAGCTAGAGACAAAACCACCAAGAAGATAGTTGTGAGGGGCGAAAAGTTTGCGATTCCGCAACACATTAACAATTTAGTAAAGAAAACTTTATGCACTTGAGAGCTGAAATAACCGAACTTATTAATATAAACACAAATGAAGTGTGGAATCGTAAACTTGAAAACCTCAACGTTAGGGACCACTCACTATGGGATATGACCAAAAGGGTCCAAAGGCATAGAGAGCCCATACCGGCTATGGTGAGTGACCCCGGGCGTTCGGTGGCAGAGCCGCAGGAAAAAGCTGATTTATTCGGGGAATATTTCAGTAATGTACACGTTATAGAACTTGATAATTCAATAAAACACACGAGAATTACAAATGTGGCTAACAACATCAAAGACACACCAGCGGTAATTCTGGCACCCGCAGAGCTCCAAAGAGTTCTAACAAACTACGAGGAGGTTCTGGGGGTGATCAGAAAACTACCCCGAAACAAAGCGCCGGGTATTGACAAGTTGGACGCCATCCTGCTTAAAAACCTGCCGAGGAAACCACTGGTTCAGTTGTTGTATATAATTAACGCAATCCTAAAGTGGCAACACTGCCCGGATTGTCTAAAAAAGGCAGAAGTAATTCCCCTGCTAAAATCGGGGAAAAACAAAACTAAGATTGAAAGCTACAGGCCCATCTCGCTTCTCAGTGTGGTGGCCAAAGTTGTGGAGAAGATTATACTGAAACGTGTTGTGGATTTTGAGGAAGAGCTGAAAATTATCCCGCCTGAACAATTCGGGTTCAGGGGAGGTCACTCAACGACATCCCAAGTAGCCCGAGTTGTTCATGGGGTAAAAGAAGCTTTCCATAGAGACCACAACACGGTTATGGTCCTGTTGGACATGGAGAAAGCGTTCGACACTGTCTGGGCAGAAGGATTAATCACAAAAATGGCAGAGGCACGCATGCCTTTCTACCTCGTTAAAATAATAGAATCCTACCATACGGGGCGGACTTTTAGGGTTGATGTGAATGGCACAAGGTCGCCAGAGCACACGGTAGGAGCGGGAGTCCCGCAGGGGTCTTCTCTGTCACCAATCCTGTATTCGCTATATACACATGATTTCCCGACCTTAGCTCGAACGAGTACGGCTATGTTCGTGGATGATACCGCGATCTATGCCCACTCGTTCTACAGCGGAGTGGCTGCAAAACAGCTCCAGATTCATCTGGATCGGTTGATCATACCCTATATAGCGAAGAACAAGATAAAGCTTAATTCAAACAAAACAGAGGTCGTTAATTTCACGAGGAAACGAACCAACGTGAAGATCCTCGAGAAATTTAAGGTTGAAAATAGCATTGTGACGGAGAAGCCCTCAGCGAGATACCTGGGGGTGGATCTGGACAGACGTATGAACTTGCATAAGCACATAACGTTAGCGTTGCAGAGGGGAGCAGCCGCAATTAAGCGAACGTATCCCCTCATTGCACGCCTAACTCATCTTCAAACAACAAAGTGCGAATCTATAAACAGATAATTAGACCGGCGATGACATACGCCTGCCCAGTGCTCTGCAGCGCATCGAAAACTCAAATATCGAGACTCGAAAGGCTGCAGAATAAAGCACTTCGCATAGTTACCAACAGTAATAGATACATCCGGCTGGATGATCTGCGTGACTGGCCGAAGTAGAGGAACTTTCAGATTTTATTCTGAAACTGACCGATACCACACCCCTAAAAGTCCGCTTACGGCGGGAATCACAAATATAAGAGTGAATCAACACTGCAAACATGGAGTGATATTTGAAAAAACCTAATTGTACAATGAAGTCAATTGATAACATGGGAATTAATTATTTATCAACAGATTAAACCCACGATAGGGACATAATTGCATTTTTAGAAACTGGTTTTTTAATGAAAAAAATCCAGTTACAAAGTCATCAAATTAAAATACAAAATGGATGGCAAACACTATAATTTTCGAAAAACAAACCAAAAGGCATAAAAAGAAATGAGCGCAAGCAGGAGGTGTTTTCTAGTAATTATTATCTCAAAAAAAACAATTTGGTATATCTGACTGCAGCTGCTAACACCAGCAGAAACCACCCCTTCGCCCCTTTGGGAGGGCAAGTGGGTGATCTAATAATCCCCAAGCTAAGGCAACAGTTTCTACCCTCTTCCTTTCCCATCCCGAAGAGGACAAACGAACTGTTACTTGTTAAGGTTTTTATTGTCAAACGATTTTATGAATAAATATATTCTGGATTTGGATTGTTTGCACTGTCTCACCGAGAAAACTCGAAAAATATGGACTGCCGCCCTCGCCCCCAAACCCTCGACTGTAGCAGACAAAGCCCACGATATTTTCATGTGCGAATGTAACTTTTGCAAAGCTGAACGAGAGGACTTTCGCCTGCCGCCCCCGAATGCGTCACTCAGCGCCGAGAACCGAGTACCGCAAATACTAGCCAACATCGAGCCCCCAGCTGATTCGTGCTATGAATCACCGGCTGAAGAATCGAACCTCATTCCAGAAGAAGTACCTGCCGAACCCCAGGATGACCCCATCACCTTCGCAGTCAAGTGCCTGGAAGGTATACCTTAAGTAAAAGGAAGACTCTTCGAACATAGTGAAATTAGTTTTTCTTTTGTTTCATATATATAAAATTACTGAATTTTATTTTAGAATAAGAACTTTCTGGATTTAATTGAATTAGATTTTTCTCTTGTTTCCTATACGAATTTAATAGATTTTAATTGAATTAGACTAAGAATTTTAGACTTAGTGAAATGAGTTTTTTTTGTTTCATACATAAAATTACTGAAATTTGTTTTAGAATAAGAACTTTTCGGATTTAATGAAATTAGATTTTTCTCTTGTTTCCCATACAAATTTAATATATTTTAATTGCATTAGAATAAGAATTTTAGACGTAGTGAAATAATTTCCTTTTGTTTCATATATAAATTTACTGAACCTAATTTGCATCAGATCGAGATCTTTTGGATTTAGTGAAATCCCGTTCTCTTTTGTTTCATAAGTAAGCTTAACGTATTCTACTGGGATTAAAAGAAAAACATGTTGAACTGAAGGAAATAACATTTCTCTGCTGTTTCATATTTATAAGAGTAACCGATGTTGTTTGTATGATAAAATACGGTTACTCCCGCCACATGGCACCGCCACTGGTTTGTCACGAGGTCTGAGACAGCTGACAACGGGGGATCGTTTTGGGGCCCAACCTATAGGAAAAAACATGGCTGCCGCTAAGAGAAAAGAACATGGCCGCCTATCAATGGAAAAAAATATGGCAGCTGTAGGTTGGGAATTTCAAGATGTCCGTTATATGGGGGCCTTGCCTGGGGGTGTTTATCGGCATCGGTAGACTACCACGGAGGTCTGAGACAGGTTGGAGATAGCTGGAGGTAATATGGGGGCCCAATCATTCATAGGAAAAAAGATGGCGGCTGTAGGTTAGGAATTTCAAGGTGGCCGTCATGGAGGGAACGACTGGGTTCTTCAGCGGTATCTGGAGGTTGCCACGGAGGTCTGTGACAACTGAAAGCCGCATTGGGGGTCAACCATATATAGAAAAAATATGGCGACTATAGGTTAGGAATTTCAAGATGACCGTCATGGAGGCCGAGTCTCTTGAGGTATTTATCGGTATCGAGAGTCTCTCACGGAGGTCTGAGATGTATGAGAACGTTAAAGGGGGTCCAATTATTCATAGGAAAAAAATATGTCGGTTGTAGGTTAGGAATTTCAAGATGTCCGTTATATGGGGGGGCCGACTCTCTTGGGGTGGTTATCGGTATAGGGAGACTCTTACGGAGGTCTGATCATTCATAGAAAAAATATATAGCGGTTGTAGGTTAAGTGCAGGAAAAAATATCTGTTATTGAGGCCGAGGAGCCTGTAGGATATTCAGCAGCCTCTGGAGGTTGCCACTAAGGTCTGCTGGCGTACGTTATGAAGGCATGTGGCCGTATTGGAGCTCGCAGTCATAGAGAAGAAAAAAGTATGATGGTTTTAGGTTAAAAATTTGATTATCCGTTATGGGGGCCGGCTCGACAGGAAAGCGAATTAATATTTTCCATTCCATTCAGTTCTGGACTATGTTCAATGTTTCAAGTCTCTAGCTCATCGGAGAGTTATTCTGAAATTTATTGCTCCTTACTACTATTATTATTATCATCATTACAGACAAACCAACCGACAGACGGACAGGAAAGCGAATTGATATTGCATTTCCATTTAGTTCTGAGCTATGTTCAAAGTTTCAAGTCTTTATCGGGAAGATAGTTTGAAATCGAATTATTCTCATTATCATTAATACATACAAACCCACAGACATACGGACAAGAATGTCAATTATCATTACATTTTCATTCAGTTCTGGGCTATGTTCAAAGTTTCAAGTCTCTAGTTCATCGGAAAGTTATACAGTATCGGGAAGATAGTTTGAAATCGAATTATTCTCATTATCATTAATACATACAAACCCACAGACATACGGACAAGAATGTCAATTATCATTACATTTTCATTCAGTTCTGGGCTATGTTCAAAGTTTCAAGTCTCTAGTCATCGGAAGTTATGAAATTTATTCTTCTCATACTATTATTATATCATTATTAGTTCAAATATATATTTTATTTCTCAGTCTC
>JAFIRS010007462.1:0-24926 GCA_018342105.1 Gonioctena quinquepunctata | reverse complement strand
TATATATAATCGGGCTTCTTGGCGTCCTCTGGAAGTATGACTGCCAAACCAGGGCATGTGCAGCTCTGTTGTGGGGTTCCGATTTTCCATAGCAACTCGTGGGACCAAAATTAATGTCCAAGAAATTTCAAAAATATACTGCTGACACTCTCGCACAACATCAAAGAGACTACGGTTCCCTGAAGCCGAAGCAACGTGGCGGGGATCAAGGACTGTTGTCATTCAACGCTGCAGTGGGACACATACTATAGTAATGGAAAATTCTATACTGCGAACAGTCCGGAACAGTGAACACATGGACATGATTGCGGACAATATAATGATTTCAGGTAGATCATTCAGCGAGTAATCGTCAATATCTAGGCTCGGAATGAATATTAGCAACACTTGGCTACCTATTCTTTGCTTGTGTTCGGTCGGGGGTATGCTCTACAAAGAGGCAATGCACCATATGTCCATGGATTATAATGTACCGATCGTATGTTAATATGAAATTATAGAAAACCCGAGTTGTGATAACTTCAATAAACGAAGTGAATATTTATTCGAATATTATCACTTGAAACACTTCAACTGGCGAAGACGGATAAAAAAAAGGAAAAAAATGGCAACACGAGTGGGTGTGATCGGACACGTGGATGAGTTCAATGCTGAACATGAAGACTGGGGGTAGTATATAGCGAAATTGCATCAGTGAGAAAGCAATGAATGTAGCAGTGTTGTTGAGTTTAGTTGGCACAGCAACTTAAAAGTTAGTGAGAGACCTTTCATATCCGAAACTACCTAAGGATGAGAATGCAGAGCACAAAGAGCTACTAAAAAAACAGTTTAACTCCCATATATCTATATACCGGGAACGAATAGTTTTTTTTGAAGCAAAACAATCAGAAAACGATACATTAAATGAACGGTATGCTGAAGTCGTTATCAGTGAATTGCAAGTTCGAAGCAAACCTGGAATTCGCCCTGAAAAATAAATTCGTGTGTGGGTTGAGAAAAGGCAAAGTGTTGGACCGAATTTGCAAAGAATCATCGAAAGTTCAGCAGAGGGAGATGGAAGACGAGCAGAGACACCATGTACATGCAGATGGAGCTGGTGTCAGGTTCGGGTCACGAGAGCAGTGGAAGGCAACGCCATCGAACGTCAAAACCGGCGTTCAAAATGGAAAAAGAGGAAGAAATAAAACATTAATAACGAAAAAAATTTAGAGCAAGACAACCTGCATCCCAACATATGAAAAACTACTTGTCTACGCCGTTTAGAGGCTGGATTCCCCGCAAGGGCTGGGCATATGTCTACGGACGAAACCCATTAACCAGAGAGAGAGAGAGAGAGAAAAAAAAAAAAGTTTGTCTTGTTTGTGTTTGTGGGGTGGGCACCATTAATATGAACATTATAATTGTAGAAATTGAAAAAGGAAAGGTCATTTAGAACGTATGTGTAGATTTAAACAGATGTAGATTTTAGAGGGGTCGATATGGCTCTCGACCTGTAGGGTCTTTTGTACATTACCATTCATCTATTCAAGACCCGGGATTCCGAGACTCCCTGCGAAGCATATCAGTTTCCTGGGAGCTAAGTTCCTGAGGTCTGAGGGCGTTAATGAAATACCTTCGAGGAACTTAAGCCTTTTGCAAAACAGCGCTTGGCAGTCACATAGCAGGAGTACCGCAGTTTCAGCGAAGTTCTCGCAGTAACGGCATAGTTCACTATCTGATCTATACATTTTTTGAGGTGATACCTGAGAGGAACAGTCCCGTTACCAGCTTCAAGTCTTTCTCGTCCAACTCGAGAAGCTGTTCAGCTTTCTTTGGCGATGGGTTGAGAATCCTTTTCGTTTGTCTTTGCCCTGGAACCTTTACAGTGGGTTTTAATTTAGTTGATGTGGGCTTTGGAAAGACCACAGAAGGGTTCCGGGCCGCGCCTTCCTTGGCAAGGCTGTCCGCTTCTTCTTGCCTTTGATTCCCTTGTGACCTGGCACCCATGTTGTAATTTGGGGTTTGGAATAGAAATAAAGTTGATGGTCTTCACTTAGATGTATATTGAAAAAGAAAAAGAATCTTTCAAAAGTGCCAACAGGCACAACCAACAGAAGTACACACTTATGTAGTAACAAAATGCAATAATCAACATTTCAACGATGCTTCTCTACTTTATAGCTGACGCTTCTGAGACGCATATTCGTCATTACGACGCTGTCGCGTGATAGTATTCGACTAATAGAAACTTGACATGGACAATGGAATATGTAGAACAATAGTAAGCAGTTTTTGAGTTCGTTAGCGAAATGCAGAGTCTCAACTTTAAAGTATCAAAGTAGGATTGTTGGCAATATGACATCATGAGTAATAATAAAATATATATATATATATAAACAAACAGTAGCACCTCGTAGAGGGTGTGAAGGGTACTTCACAACATCTCCCCCCTAATTTTGAAAATTGTGTCTCGGGTTGCTACAATTTTCTGCTCTCCCCTCGTATCCAACATTAGCTTGTAATTCTAAATCAGCTGGCGGCTGTGTTTCAGTAACTGTGTCATTTGTTTTTAACTTATTTACAAACATTTGCATAATTCTTGACCTCAGGCAGTAACCAAATATCGCTAGTAAAATAATTGCTAACAATGAATAAACTGCTATGTCGTGAAAAGTAAGTGGTCTGGATTTAAACATTGAAGTGTCAGCTTGACTTTCTTGGAAATCTAATAGCTCAATGTCTTGACTTATCTTGGCAAGTGCATTCATATCGTTGGACTCGACAATTTTTGGAATATTTAGTTAAGGAATTTTAATTGTATCTAATAGACTGAGATTGAAATGTATCTCATTTTCAATATCCACGGTGGAACGTAACTCATCAATAATTCGTTTGCATATTGCTGATGAGGTGTGAGAATCAATGTTTTCGAAAAAGCTGTACAATTTGCATTTATTTGAAATATTCCAGTGCCATATAATTTAACTGAAATTCTCTTATCTTCGTTTTTACAATTTATATTTATATATTCTTCAATCGGTACTGCATATAGCCAAGAATTTTGATTTGCTAGTTGAATAAAAATTGGAGAATTTAATTGTACAATTCTCTTTTCACAAGATTTTGGAATATCGTTTGTCGGTACGAACATATTCGATTCGCATCCGCCATGAACGTGGACTAGAAGAATAGGTTTTATTTGCTCACAAATATAGATATTAGGTATTGGAGATTTGCATGTTGACAATTCGAGTTCATTCATCATAAAAAAATGCTGTTTCATTGCATCGATAATCAATAGAGGTTTTCGAGGCATGATAAATGCAAATTTATTTTCAGTTATGAATGTGGGAAGGCTTGAAATTTTATGATATATGTGCGTGAATCCACTAATGGAATCAATATACAAAAACAATTTATTCTTATAGTAATACACATTAGTTTTTAATAAATTGTATAAAATATGGGTATTTTCCATCAGCGGGCTGACAGGAAAATTACGTTCATTTGTATAACTTTGAAGATTTGATAATTCATGGATTAACCTTATTGGGCTAATCACTAAAGGATGAAGTGATCCTCTAATTGCATACATAATTATATCTAATAAATTTTCTTGTTGTTCTTTGAAATTTGTTTGCATCAAATCTAAGATACTAACTAACTCATCTATTTTTAATGAAACTTGAAATTCATAATCTATTCTACTTTGATTATTACTAAAATTACTGATAACATCTTGAAATTCATTAACTTATTTTCTAACATTCTTATATTATGTTCAATTTGAAATGTAGTCTTGTTCGTTGCATAGATAGTGCCTTTAACAATTTGCTCTTTCAAAGGGTATTGATATGATTTCATTCATTTTAATTTTTCTATTTGGCTGTCATAATATTCGGCATCTTCAGCATCTAACGTGCCGAAAAGTGTTTTAGATACAGATCAACAAAATTAATAACCCTCGTTTTGAAATCTTTTTTACTTTACACACCTAACATTTCCATAATTAAGTTATCCTGATTCACCATTCTGTGAATAGAATAATCCAAAACTTTTACAAACGTATTGCATTCTGTGACTCAATATGATGTTGTTTAGCTAGCGAACAGATTCTTTGAACTTCCTTATTATAATATAAAATGGATTTGAACTCGTTATGGTAACCATTTAATTCAAGATATGATAATAGTTTCCATTCGTCGTTGAAAAGGCTTAGTTTCCCGATTTTCTCATAATAAAGACCAGGACTGGGTTGAATTCGAGTATTATTGTAGTAATACGTACTGATTCCTTGGACGTTACTTGATGATATTTCCAGGATTAGGATGTAGCAAACAAAAATCTGGAATGTATACATTTTGAACGGCTGGGTCTCTGTAACAAGGAGTACCCTATTGTTATTATTTTATTTGTAGATAAGAATATGAAATATTATGCTATTTTCGTTCATTGAATAATTTTAAACGATTGAAATGAACTTTGGTAGGCTTTCGTTTGATCATGATAGTGCAGTTTGTATCTGAATCTATCGAGATGACCTCATAGGGTCCCATAAATTGTGACTTCAGTTTCTTTGATTTTCCAGGAGTTGTATGTTCATTTTTCAAGAGGACTTTGTCTCCTTTAGATATCCTTAAGGGATTTGAGTTTTTGTCGTAATACGTTTTGGTAATGTCTTTATGTTTTAATATGGTTTCCCTCGCGATTTCATGTGAGTGCTGCATTCGTGACTTCAATTCATTGTAATAATCGTCATAACTGTACAATAATTCGGGAGATTTGGTTAAAGAAGTGGGTAAGTTTGCCTTATGGCCATATAATAATTCGAATGGTGTATAACCTGTGGATGAGTGGGGAGTATATTGAAGACAAAAGTTGCGAAAGGCATGAAATCATCCCAATTGTTCATGTCCTTATTTATGTAACTTCGTAAATATTCTACAAGGGTTCTGTGTGACCTTTCCAAGCTACCATAACTTTGTGGGTGGTAACTGGTACATTGAATTTGTTTTATTTTCAAAATTCTACATGTTTCTTTAAAGATTTGACTAAGGAAATTTGTACCTTGGTCCGTGACTAGGAAATTTGGCGCTCCGAATTGACATATTATTTTTGTAGTGAAATTGTAGGCTACTGTATTGGCAGTTTGATCTGGAATGGGAATGGCAATGGAAAATTTTGTTAGATCATCTTGGAAGGTTAGTAGGAATTTATTGAAATGATCTGTTTGATTCAATGGTCCAACAATATCTAGGAATATTTTTTCAAACGGTCTACTAGATGTTGTGGTTATTGTCATCGGTAGTCTGGTTTTCTTCGAACTCTTATTTTTCTGACATGTTTCGCAAGAACGAATGCATTTTTTGATGTCCCTGTACATATTATGCCATTTGTAATATTGTTTTATTCGTTTGTATGAGCGGTTGACACCCTCGTGGCCTCCTAATGGATTTACATGATATTCTTTCAATATCTGATTGATTTCAGTTTGCTCTGTTTGAATATTATTGTGATAATTTTGATTTTGATATTGGTATTTTTGAAAATATACCGTAGCATTATTCTAATCGATTCAAACTTAATGTTCATTTGCAATTTCCTCACTAGAAACACCTAACGAATTAATTTTGTTTGAAATACAAAATTTCTTGAGATTTTGAAGAGATAAAAATACGTTTTTGTATTCAGCCTTATCAGACTTTGATTCTTTGATAATGACGTATAAAAAATATCTTTGATCGAGTTGTAGTTGTGCTATTTGATGGATTTTTTTATTTTGGCCTAAAAGCTCGAGTGTACTACCATGATAATCGGATAATGAGGTGAATGTTCTGTCAGTAAAATGAAATATGTCTTCTTCAGACGGACTTTGCTCGATACTTTGATCGGTATCTATGATATTGGAGTTATTAATGATTTTGGATTCAATTTCTTTGAGATAGGTTTCGTACGTCTGTTGCTCTTCGCTTTGTTTCACTTGGTAAATTCTTGACAAACAATCTGCGTTAGTATTATATATACCGCGTTTGTAAACTATCTCGTAATCATACTCTTCTAATTTTAACCTGAGACGTGTGAGGCGGGATGACGGATCGGCATGGGAGAAAAGATAAATGAGAGGTTTATGATCGGAAGCTATTTTGAACTTTTTCCCAAACAAATATGGTCGAAAATGTTGTACTGACCAGGTAATACTTATAAGCTCGCGTTCAATAGTTGAGTAATTTTGTTCGGCTTTATTCAAAGTTCGACTTGCATAGGCAACTGGTAAATCGGATCCAATTTCACCTTGAGAGAGCACTGACCCAATTCCATACTGACTCGCATCTGTCGTGAGTATGAACTCTTTCTCGAAGTCGGGATACTGAAGGATAGGTGGACTGGTGAGCTTTTCTTTCAGATTTGAAAAAGATTCGTCACATAAAGCCGTCCATTGAAATGAAACATTTTTCTTTAGGAGATTATTCAAGGGATAGGCTATCTTTGCGAAATTTGGTATGAATCGGCGATAATAGGACGCAAGACCTAAAAATGATTTTATTTCTTTCTCATTTTTGGGTATTGGAAAGTTCTTCACAACAACGACCTTATCTGGGTCGGGTTGAACTCCCTTTTCTGTGATAACGTGACCTAGGTAGTTGATTTCTTTACGCAAAAATGCACATTTATTTGGTTGAAGTTTCAATTTGAATTGACGTAATCGATTGAAAACATCTATCAATTTGCAATTATGATCTTTAAGTGAATTTCCAAAAACAACAATATCGTCAAGGTATACAAAACACTTGAGACCCTGTATACCCGTTAGGACATTCGACATTAAACGGGAAAATAAAGCTGGTGAATTTCGTAAACCAAATGGAAGTTTTTTGTACTGATAATGACCATAAAAAGAGAATGCTGTGCAGGGCTTACTGTCTTCACTCAGAGGAATCTGGTGAAAGCCACTAGCTATATCTAAAACTGAAAAATATTTTGATTTTCCTAAACTATCTATGATTTCGGTGATATTTGGCAAAAGATATGCATCGGACTCGGTAAAACTATTCAATTTTCGGTAATCTATTACTAATCGCCATCGTTTAGACCATTTTTGTCTGCTTTTTTCGGAACTATCAAAATAGGAGAGTTGTAAGGAGAATGGCTTGGTTCTATTATATCTTGGTCTAGGAGATTCTGGATTTGTTTTTTGATTTCACCCTTTTGATGCTCAGGAAGTCGATAGGGTTTGACAAAGACGGGTGTTTTCGAGGTTAGTGGAATGGAATATGTGATTGCATCTGTACATGTTAACTGATCACCTTCTAAATGGAAAAGTTCATTGTAATTTTGGCAAATATCCAAAATTGATTGCTGTTCTTCGGAGTTCATATGAGTTGTGTCGATTTGAGATTCTAAGAGAGATATTCTGCTTTTATCAGAAATGTTGATGAAATCGATGACATGATAATTTTCGAGATCATCAAATTCTAGGTCTGAGCTATGGAAGGATTGGGATATTTCAGATGAATTTATTAGACTTATGGTACAAATACCATTTTTCGGATCAACAATACAATTGCTAGAGAGTAACCCAGGCTTAATCTCTTTATTAAAACAGATTTTTGGTTGTGAGAAATGGGTACGGATTTTCGTAATGAATTCTGATCTTGGGGGTACAACGATTTCATGTGAACTTGTCATTTTGAATGTGAATGTACTATTGTGTACTGGTATGGTTAGAAGTGACGTTTCATAATTTATTTTCACTTTGAATTTTGAAAGAAAATCCTTTCCTAGGATGCCTTGTGCAGAAATTGAAAACTCGTCTGGGACGATATGAAATTTGTGCATAATACTTATGTCATTCGATAGTTTTATCTCGCCGTAACTTATACCAATAGAACTAACATATTCGCTTGTTATTCCTTTTATTTTTATAGTACTATCTGTGTAAATGAATGCGTCGTCGTCGACTTCTGAGAGTTTCATAATACTGATATCTGCTCCGGTATCAACTAGCAAGGTTGCGGATTTTGTAATTGATAGGAGTAAAGGAATATTAACGCAGGATGAATTTGAACTTTCGCCGTTAGTCACAAATATTTCAGAATGGTTATCTGCAATAATATATTTAGAATCTAGTTTACTGGAATTATTATGAAAAAGTTCTCCTCTCAATTCAATGATATGGTTTTTACTGAGATAATGCTCATTTGAAATACACGGTGATTCATTTACTTGGCAGATTTGATTTCGCGGGCTCGAGTCACACTGCCATTGGATGTGCTCGGCCCTTGGTCGTTTCCCTGAAAATAATTGGAACTGGCACCCTGATTTTCGTTTTGATTGTTGAAATTTCTTTGAGGATTTTGATAGTGGAAAGCATTGGAGTTTTTTCGGAAATTATTATAGCTTCGTTTGCGGCATTCCGCTATTGAATGTCCGAATTTTTTGCAATAACGACACTCTACCCGAATGTTATTTACGATAGCTTCCGTTTTTATAGGAATTTGAGTGAAATTTTGTCTTGGATAAGAAGGAAAACTTCTAGAATTCGCATAACACTGATCAGAGGTATGATTATTTTTTCCACATTTGAAACAATTTATTTTCTTATGATCTCTATTCTTAAAATCTGATTTGGTCTGGAAGTTATTTCTGTTTTTGAAATTCCTTTCTTCTTCACAAGCTGCTTCTACAGCATTAGTGAAGTCATCGAACCTACTAGCCTTTATTATTAACTGAAATGATTTCTTAGCCCTTCAACGAATGCTTTTAGTGATGATTTTTTGTTTAAGTTTTCTAAGTTACTCTTGGTTCTGTCCTTCGCTCGCTATACAAGCATCATTTAAATCTATGGTTAGCTTTTCTATTCGATTTGCAAAAGTGCGTACATCCTCATTGGGATATTGTCGTGAATTTAATAATTCGGTTTGGATCTGAGCAATTGTCCTACGTTCGAGGTACTGATTTTGTAAAACTAATTTGAATTCTGGCCAATCATTCATTACTTTATATTTTATAACATTATAGGCTGAGCCAGATAATTTAGATTTGGCAATATGCATGAACGTGACTTGTTGTGCTCTTGTGGTAGCTATTTCCCATACAACATCGCAGCAGGTTAAGAATTTATGTATGTTTTCTCGATTTCCATCAAAGTCTGGAATCATTTTGAAGCAAACTCATTAGTGAAAGCCATATCTGCATATCGTTTGGAATTTGAATTTCCTGCTCAACCACTGGATTTTGCAAATCAACTAAATCTACCATGGAATACAAAATATGAATACGAAATTACAATGTTTTACCCAAACCGTTGCGTTGAAGTTCTGTTTCGTGTGGATTAAACACTTGACACTAACACTTGTGCACTTCCTGACGTGATGACTGGAGAATACTGGCTACCCTGAAGCAATGTTCTGGAAAACTGCGCAGCTATCTTCTCAGCTCTGATTCTTCATCAATTTCTTGCAATGACGCTGGTCGTTTCGATGGAGGAGAAACAATTCTTTTTGTTTCAGATTCTACCCACAAACTACTTTTATGTAGGTATTCCAACAGCAACAAAGAACTAACATTAACGTACGGTTTTTCGCTGAAAACTTTCAACAACACGACGTCTGCTACTCGACTTTATGCCTTTTTCGCTGGAATTTACACCCTCAACACCTGACTCCACTGTTGTAATTTGGGGTTTGGAATGAAATAAAGTTGATGGTCTTCACTTAGATGTATATTGAAAAAGAAAAAGAATCTTTCAAAAGTGCCAACAGGCACAACCAACAGAAGTACACACTTATGTAGTAACAAAATGCAATAATCAACATTTCAACGATGCTTCTCTACTTTATAGCTGACGCTTCTGAGACGCATATTCGTCATTACGACGCTGTCGCGTGATAGTATTCGACCAATAGAAACTTGACATGGACAATGGAATATGTAGAACAATAGTAAGCAGTTTTTGAGTTCGTTAGCGAAATGCAGAGTCTCAGCTTTAAAGTATCAAAGTAGGATTGTTGGCAATATGACATCATGAGTAATAATATATATATATATATATATATATATATATATATATATATATATATATATATATATATATATAAACAAACAGTAGCACCTCGTAGAGAGTGTGAAGGGTACTTCACAACACCCACATCAGAGCAACCTGAGTGTTCGTATTCAGTTGTCTTAGGGAGAGTTTGCAGTCCCAAGTCTGTCTAGACTCACAAGTGTGTGACTTTAGAGCTTTTAGTGCTTCTTGGCTGTCCGATAAGAGATAGATCTTTGCTCCCCTGAAGCCTCTTTCAAAGCATTCTTGGGCGCAAATTTCTATAGCATGGGTTTCTGCTTGAAAAATTGTTGGGGCTTTGCCTAGTTGAGGCCCGTTCGTTGTGAATATATGATGGTTGTTTATAACCACTTTATAATTCACTTCAAATTCGTGCCTAGCTGGCATAATATCTGATGGCTAGTACCTGGACTCTAGGGAAATATTTTCCAGAATCTTCAGATGTCCAATCAGATTTCCAGCCTTTAAGTTCGATGCCTGGTGCAGTCTGAAGGCACTTTTTACCGCTTATTTCATTACACACAAGTTCAGTGGCGGAAGATTCAGCATTAGTGCTGCAGTGAGGCATGTGAATATTGCCCCTGTGATTCCAGACAGGCTAACCGCTGCACTTTCTGCAGCTTGATTTGTGCCGAGTGCTGTTGGGTTTTTTGCCACCATACTAAAGTGGCATAGGTGACCATGGGTTTGATAATCGTTTGATATACTCAGTATATCATTTTTGGCTTCAAACCCCATGTCTTGCCGAAAACTCTGCTGCACGTCCAGGTTGCCGCTGTAGCCTTTGGGATAATATTTTCAATATGACTGTTCCATGTTAGTCTCTCGTTGATTATGACGCCCAGGTATTTGACTCCATTGGAAAAAGTTAGCTGAGTTCCATTCAGGGTTGGGGCTTTCAGTTTATACTTACGCCTCTTTCTGAATGGAACCAGCACTGTTTTGCTAGGATTTACATTTAGTCCCTCCTTTGCGCACTAGCTTCTGATTATATTTAGGGCTCTCTGCATGCGATTGGATTAACCTTGAGTCGTAATTCCAGATTCATGAAGCTTCACTATCAGATTATACATGGTCAGTGACCACAGCAAAGGCGATAGAACCCCGCCTTGGGGACAACCTTTTTCCGCTACAATAATTATGCTTTTCAGCATTGCATGTATCCATCTGATCAGTGAGGTGTTTATATTCCTTTCCTCTAGCGATCTGATGATGGAGTCATGTGAGGTGTTATCGAAAGCACCCTCTATATCTATGAATGCACATAGAGCAATTTTTTTGGCCAAGCATGTCTTTTCAATGCTTTCAACTGAGCATTGTAGAGCATTAATCTTTGATTTTCCTGCTTGGTAGGCGAACTGCTTTTTGGGAAGCGGTCTGCCCAAAAGGATTTCACTTCTTATATAACAGTCTATAATTTTCTACATTGTTTTCAGGAGAAAGGTGAGACTGATGGGGCGATAAGACTTTGGTCGTCTGCTAGACGTCTCCCAGTCCTTAGTGACCACCACTTCAGCCTCCCTCCAGGCTTTCGGTATGTGACCGAAAATGAAACTGGTCTTGAACAGCCTAGTATGTTCTTTAGAAAGAACTTTCTGGATGCGTTGGGCTGGGGCTAATTTCGTAATCCCCTCACACATTTGCCACCGTTCTCCTTTTGGATTTTCTGAGTTCTTTGTTGTACTCAGAAAGAGCCGCTTTGTAGTCTTCCCAGTGTCCCAGACTTTTAGGTCTATTGAACTTTTTTCCTAAGTTTGGCTAGCTCTTTATTTCACCAAGGCACGTCTGTATTATTGACTGCCTTTTGTTTTTCTGGGCAACTGATTTCATATGCTTTCATTATAGCATTTTGAAGCTGCTTGGATGCTGTATCCTCAGCTGATCCGATGGATATATGTTGATCCTCCAACTGCCTCTCGAGATGCTCTTTATGAGCCTCCCAGTTAATCAGTTTGTGTAACCTATATCTCTTGAAGCGTGTTTCCGATTACTCCAAGTCGAATCTTATGTGTTGGTGTTCCGACATCGAGGAGTAATCAAATACGTGCCAGTTGTGAATGTAGTGTGTTATAAATGATCAGGGGTGCTATTCTCGAATCTTATTTGTATACGAATATGGATTGTCGTCTCTGTTTCACTAACATATTAAAAACATCCTTTTCCATTCGTCTGAAAATCTGCACGTACAGTTCAAGAATAACAGCCCAGCAAGGATTAGGAAAATAATCTCTTTTGACAATGTCTATATTAGTCGCAGACAAATATTCTAAAAGGTACTCGTGCCTTTATGTCTGTACTTTCCCATATGAGATGGTGAGCGTTCGCGTTGCAGCACCCCATCTGATTAGGCTTTGGAATTCATTTGGTGGTGGGTGTGCGGACAAGTCCCCTGGGAAGTAGGCCTAGGCAATAACAATCTGCCTCTTGCATGCTTCAGTTGGCACTTCCACGATGGCCGTTGCCAAATCTCCAGTGATGAACTCTGGTTGGGTGCGAGCGAGTAAATTAACTTACATGATTTCATTGCGAGACCTTGTATTCGTCCTAGATCTAATGGTGAGTACGAGGTACAATAGCAATAAAATAGCCAACTGGCACGTCTCTACAGAACCCTCGTGCTCGCACTATCGGCATTTTACATTTGACATGAGATATAATATCGCGACACAAAATGTACGGTTTGGGAAAGTTGGAGGCAAATCATATTCAAATCATACGAAATCATCAAACCAGCGGCGGCAGAATGGGTCATCAAATACATCGATACCATACCATACTCACTAAACTTTGCCAGTGTGGCATGGGTATATACTTACTCTCAAGCTGGATGTAAATTGGGAAACAATGGCAATATTACAGGCCATCCCGGTAGACCAGCATCGCAAATATTGCTGCTCTGGAATTGAGGTACGGCGACCAACATTGAGAAAAGTTGAACCGAGCACAGTTGAAAACACGAGCGCGGAAATCTTGTAAAAGTCTGCAGGAGTTTGAAGTACACATGCAGATAATTATCCAGCATACCTATATACCCTGATGTCCCATAGAATTTCAAAGAACAGTTGGCAGTACCGATATTTATTGATGGATTGAGAGATGTTGAAATACAAAGGACCCTGAGATTAACACATTTCGAGAAATACCGTGCAGCATTGGTTCAAAAGTGAGAGCAGAATCGATCGAAGATCAGAAAGTTAAACAAAGTGACAAAATAATGCATATGCTGCAGAGAATAATAAAAAACTGGAACCCAGGAACAACAGCACCAATAATCAATCAAGTGAAAACTGTTTTAGATGTGGTAGGAGCGGACATTTCAAGAGATATTGCTGAGTGAGTGCCACCACATCATCCCCTGCCAGGACAGCCCCATGTTCCTAGTCACCTGCGAGGACAGGATCATCTAAAGAATGGGTATCAGGAAAACTGAAATTAACCAGCATATCGGCCAGGGTAAGAACTACCGATAGTTCAACCATCAGAGGAAAGGTGAACCAAAGATATGTCATATGCACTATGGACACTGATGCTTTAGTTTCCCTGGTCCACAGTGGTTTCCTAGGATCAGACATTGTAAGACCACTATGTCCAATTTCGTCTTACGAACAGTCACTAGGGAGAATGCAGCAATAAAAGGGTAAGCCATCGGAAAACTACGGATAATGGAAAGAGTTTTCGTGGCAGTCTTAGGAAACAAGTTCATTTTTGGGATGGATCTAATGACTATGGATTTTATTTTGATGTTGAGCAGAAAACCATGAAATTTGGTGGAGAATTTATATTAACAATGTCAGTCGTTCGGTGATAGCCAAAACTGTCAGAATACCGGTTCATCTTATTAGATTGTTAAGGCTCAATTAGAGGAACACCCTGGATGCTGCAGCAAATTGCAGGAGCTCTAATTAGGACAAAACAAGAGATACCTGTCAGAATTGCTAATGTATATCCTAATGGAATAACAGTCCGTGAAGGAAATATCATTGGAGTATGCGAGCCAGTTGAGTGGGAAGAAGACTGCAAAACGAGCTGATATCCGTATAGAAGAGGTGCGGCTGATGAGATTTTTGAACCTGTTTTTTTATGTTGGTGTTTTCTTCTTGGGATTGGGGTTTCGACAAAATATTTTTGGTACAAAATTTTTCTTGGTTTTGTTTTTATTTCCGACGTTTCGATGGGGGATCCCTCATCTTATTCATGGACAAAAAAATGTATATAAAAACACATGGATAATAAAATATTTTACTTAGTGGAGCTGTAAAAAAGTGGATTGATGAAAATATATTCATTACATAAAAAGGTGGTTAGAAATAAAGTCTATATCGGGCAAACCAAACAATATCTGGAAAACCGTGTTAGATCCCACAAATATATACAACGCCCCTACAGCACTTAACTAACACAAACGAACCCCGACCCATGATTTTAACTATAGCAGGACAAAAATAGGAGGTACGGTCCTGACACGGAAACGTGCGTAGGACAGTTCTTAATAATTTCCAAATAGAAAGATTCTCGAACCAAATATAAGTGACAGGACAGCCTTGAACACAACATCCATCTAAACTGTAAGTGAACTTTATAATCTTCTCAAGGGACCTGGCGAAGATTAGGTTGAGATATAATAAGGTTAGAAAGGCGATCATCACAACGATAGTCGCGAGGGAACAGGGCCGCATTAAGGAACCTTCCAACTCACCTATGAAACGTAAACGCAACAAAAAGATAAAATAAACAAATATGGGGTCCGTTGACTACGGGGGACCTCAAACTTCAATCCCTCAAATCCAAAATATTAGGTTATATTCATCAGTAACCACTACCCCTAAATTCCCAACCAAACAACAAGCAATTGTATTTACCTCACTCGACAACAAAAAGTTGGAAGAATATCTCATAGCCGTTGGATCTCTGATAGAACCGAAAAATATCCTATTCTCCTCAAGAATCTCAAATGGTAGAATATGCATATATCTTGCGAGTACCAAAATAGTTGATGCTTTTATGAATGACCATGCCAGAAAAATACAAATCAACGGGGAATCCATACAAGGTCGGAGACTAATCACACCTAATGAACGGCTCTTGATGTCAAATGTTTGCCCCACAATTCCTCACACCACCCTAGAACTTCAAAAATATGGAATCAAACTTATGTCAACTATATCATTCCTGAGAATAGGCACATCCAATCCAGACTATAAACACACCCTCAGCTTTCGCCGCCAGGTATACATCGCACCACATGAAGAAAATCCATTCCCAGAATCAATTGTGATCTTTCCATGAAGGCACATCATCCGCATCTTCGTTTCACTTGAAAACCAATCATGCTTCATTTTTAAACAAATGGATCATGTCGCTGCTAACTGTACCTCGAAGACCAATGAATCCCTTATCCCTCCAAATAATCATCCCCAAAACCACCCAACTGAGCTACCAGAAATCTCTCAAGAAAAACAACATGAACCAATAAACAAAACAGGAAAAGCATCATCCGACCTCCAACCAAAACACGTATAAATATCGAACAGCCTACAAGTAGCTCAATCAAACGCACCATATCCGAAATAACTACTACCTCTCCACCAATATCGAACGATGAAATATTCCAGAAACCCGAACTCAGGGCATTAAAAAAACCGAAAAATAACTCAAAAGGAGATACTGAAATAGAAAAACTGCTGGCAGCCATAAAAGAAATATTTACGTGTTGGATTATGAACAAATCACAGAATTTTTTGAAAATACCCAAGGCGTATCCGATCCACTCAGCATAGCCAAAACATATACAAACGACATACAGGCCTTACTGGATATACTCACGAAAATATACCCATTCCTCATCGAAAGGAAAATCAAAGCTAGATGCACCAACATCAAACGAAAAATCACAAAACAATTACTACTAGAATCAACATCCGACATCAAAAGCGATACCTCTCAAGATCTATTCTGAAAATGATCAATTAAAATCAAGTAATGTCTATTTTACAATGGAACTTGAACGGGTATTATACCCGACTAAATAAGCTGCAAATCCTTGTTTCTAAATTTACACCATCGATCCTTCGCCTACAAGAGACAAACTTTCGGGACCAAAAAACTCATAATCTGAAACACTTCACCGGATATCATAATAATAGACAGGACGGACCTCGAGCCAGTGGAGGAGTTACTATCTACATTAGCGATACTTATGAGTCACAAAACATTCCTTTGAATACCAATCTAGAGGCGGTAGCAGTTTCGGTCAAAATCCCAAATACAATAAATATATGTAATGTCTACATAGCACCAAACTTTGATCTACAAAGCAATCAACTGAAAACACTTATCGAACAAATCCCTACTCCCCGAATAATAGTAGGCGATTTCAACGCCCATAACCTAATATGGGGATCGAAAGAATCCAATAGGAAAGGAAACATTGTAGAAACTACAATGAATGAACTGAATATCAATACCCTCAATGATGGCACCAACACCAGATTTAATTCAATTTCGGGAGAACTCTCAGCAATCGATTTATCTTTCTGCGAACCAACCCTTTCGATATCACTGGAATGGGAAGTACTCCCTCAACTATACGGAAGTGATCACTTCCCAATACTAATCAGAAATGAAACAGCAGATGAAAAAATACGGCGAACTCCACCCTCGAAATGGAAAACAGACTCTGCGATCTGGACACACTTTTCTGTGGAAATAGAAGAACGAACTGAAGGACTACATAATACTCACATCAACAACAGACAAAACATAAACGAAACACTTGATAAATTTTCAAAAATAATTATCGGGCAGCAAAGAAATATAAGGCAAAACAAAACAGCTGAACGACCGCACCCCAGTACCCTGGTGGAACGATGAATGCCAACAAAGTAAACAACTCACGCATAGAGCATTTAACCGATACAAAAAACAAAAAACTTTAGAAAATCTCCTCGAATTCAAACACCACAGAGCCAAATTTAGACAGATCACCAAAAAAAGTAAAGAACTCTCATGGAAAAAATTTGTCTCCGGCATCAATAGCTCAACCACTCCAACTGAACTTTGGAAAAAGATAAGAAAAATAGAAGGAAAAAATACCGAAGTTCCGTTAATTTTCTGGAAAATGAGAGCACTATAACATCAGACAAACAAGAAATCACAGAAATACTAGCAACATCATATGAGAAACACTCGAGTAACAATATCTTTCCTGAACCGAAAACACACTGAAGAATCAACACCAATAAATTATAAAGAATCAGAAGAAAACCCCATAAATATACCAATAACGATAGAGGATCTCAACGAAGTGCTCCTGAACTTGAAAAATTCGAGCCCAGGTCCCGACGACATACCCGTTATCTTTCTGAAGAACCTCCCCGCAAACGCCAAAGAGTACCTGCTCGAAATATTCAATATTATCTGGACAGATGATGTTTTTCCACGGAAATGGACCGAGGCTATCATCATCCCTATTTTAAAACCGAATAAAACGAAAACCGATCCGGATTCTTATCGACCTATATCCTTGACATGCGCAATGTGCAAAATATTGGAAAACATTATTAACAAAAGACTCATATGGACCCTAGAACAAAAAAATATATTTATCCCAGAACAAAGCGGTTTTAGAAAAAACCGATCCACACTAGACAACCTAATAGACTTAAGAGTCAGAAATACATGAAGCACTGGCTAACAAGCAAGAATGTATTGCAGTATTTTTCGACATCACAAGAGCCTATGATACCGTCTGGCGCCACGATATAGTGAATACATTGAGTAAGCTTGGCATTAGAAAAAAACTGCCTCCGCTTCATAACAAATTTTTTGAAAGAAAGGAAATTCCAAGTGAGGGTAGATGACAAGATATCTTCGACAAAGACACAAGAAAATGGAGTACCCCAAGGATCCACCCTTAGTGTGACACTGTTCCTAATATCCATTAATAACATACTGCAAAATTGTAAATCCACAGTCCGAGCTAGACTGTACGCAGACGATCTCGCTATATATCCAAAGGCAAAAACCCAAAGCTGATCCAAAAACAGTTACAAGCAACACTCAACGACATTGATCAGTGGTTCAACGAAACAGGTTTCAAGTTCTCTTCTACCAAAACAAAATGCATAAGATTCGCAGGGAAACAAATCCATACTCCCCCTGAGTTGAACTTCCAGGATAGACCATTGGAATATGTTGAGACCCATAGATTCCTTGGAATGACTTTCGATCAGAAACTAAATTGGAAAAGCCATATAGAACAACTCAAAATAATATGCCAAAAAAACCTTAATCTAATGAGGATTATTGCAGGGAAAAACTGGAGAGCAGACTACTCTATGCTGATGAGAATCTATAAAACTATGATCAGATCCAGAATCGACTACGGATCCACGGTTTATGACTGCCAAAAAAAACAACTCTGAAAAGTCTAGATGTTATCCACAATACTGCAATAAGAATAGCCTTAGGAGCTTACCACACAACTCCAACCGAGAGCTTACTATGCGAAACTGGAGAATCTTCACTGACATTCAGAAGACAATATCTCTCACTAACATATGCAGCTAACATCCACGCCAATACCAATAACCCGACATACCACCACGTAATTGCAGATCAGAAGACAATATCTCTCACTAACATATGCAGCTAACATCCACGCCAATACCAATAACCCGACATACCACCACGTAATTGCAGATCGATTCAGATATATTTACAGCGAGAAAAAGAGAACCAACCCTCCATTTTACGAAAGAGTAAATCAATATCTATCCCATCTGAATATCCTTATCCCAACAGGCTACGAATCTAACATACACACTCCACCCCCCTGGTCAATAATCCTCCCTATCTCCGACATAAGCTTGACAGAACTTGGCAAAAATACTGTGAACCCCAGAACAATTCGGATTCACTTCTCTACACTACTAGAAAAATACAAAAGTTACCACCACATATACACCGATGCGTCTAAAACAGAATCTGGAGTAGCAGCAGCTTTCATATCAGATACTTATCAGAAGTCATTCAGGATACCAACAATAAGCACTATCTATACTGGCGAACTCTTTGCCATACTAAAAGCGCTTGAATATGCGAATGAAAAAAACATAGATAAATGTCTAATAATCACCGATTCTCTAAGTGCCATATCGGGATTGAATCAACAATACCCCAACCATCCAATACTTCAGCTAATAAAGAGGGAACTCTACTATCTCCAAATGAAAAAAGCAGCATTGCGTGTAATATGGGTACCGTCGCACGTAGGAGTGGACGGCAACGAGGCAGTAGACAAACTAGCACGAGAAACCACATCCAACCAAGACATTCCAAAAACCCAACAAACGGTACTCAGTGATACGAGGGCTTACACCCGACAGAAAGTGACCAACAAGTGGCAACAAGAGTGGGATCGTTCTAACGCCAAACTGAAAGAAATTAAACAATCAGTGCTCCCTCGTAAAACCAAGTTCAAATGCCGAAGAGATGAGGTTACTATCACACGTATACGGTTGGGTCATACACGCCTTACCCACGAATATCTCTTGAAACATAGTGAAAAACCTTTTTGTGAAGTATGTGCCATAAGTCTAACAGTGAAACACATTTTAATCGAGTGTACGAAATACATTAAACAGAGACAAAAATATCAAATCCAAGAAACTTTAGCGGATATCTTCAAAGACTCTAACGATCACTTAACGGATATAAATGTTAAATCTAAAATATAACTGTATACAGTCGCTAATGATCGAAAGATAGATGCGACTCAAAAAATTTGAATAAAAAAAAAAGGACAAAAATATTAAAAACCGAACATAACACTAGGAAGAGATAAATTTTAGAAATGATCCACGTTGAAAACCCGCCAAATTCTTTAAACGACAAAGCTGAAATCACAAACCTAAATAAAATTTACTTCAACTTAATATAAACTTTTGCAACAATAAAAACTACCACCCATAATTTTCGATACCCCACCCCCCCTTTGTAATCAAACTAATATATATTAACATTGTCTAATATATCTTTAGACAATGATATTAATAAGAATAAGAAACATAATTACAGATTCCCATGTCAATATCAGAACATACTATTAATAAAATTCCCCGTGGAACATAGATGACACCACCAGTATCAAACAAACACAAGAGAATGCATTTGTTCCCAACATTACCAACAAAGTTTTGACAGTCCAAATCAGATAGAAGCTGATATCCATTTTATAGAAAGAAAACGCCACCATTCGCATCTCATGTTTCAAAAAACAAAAGTTCGAATGCAAAAACTAAACCGTAACACAAGCAAGGGTAGAGCCCTGCACAACTTGTCACTCCTTAAATCCAAATTCAAGGCAAATGATCACAACAAAAATTCTGGCCCACGAAAACTAAAACAAGAGCTCTGCCGAACTCATGTTTCCAGGTAATTTCTAACCACCTTTTTATGTAATAAATATATCTACATCAATCCACTTTTTTACAGCTAAGTAAAATATGTTTTTTTGTATATAAATTTTTGTCCATGAATAAGATGAGGGATCCCCCCATCGAAACGTCGGAAATAAAAACAAAACCAAGAAAAATTTTGAACCAAAAATAGTTTATCTGAACCCCAATCCCAAGAAGAAAAACACATATATATATATATATATATATATATATATATATATATATATATATATATATATATATATATATATATATATATATATATATATATATATATATATATATATATATTATATATATATATAATATATATATATATATATATATATAATATATATATATATATATATATATATATATATATATATATATATATATATATATATATATATATATATATATATATATATATATATATATATATATATATATATATATATATATATATATATATATATATATATATATATATATATATATATATATATATATATATATATATATATATATATATATATATATATATATATATATATATATATATATATATATATATACATTTATTCAACCGCTCATACAGACCAACTTCGCCATACGTTACCAGACCATGCAAATGGTCTGGTAACGTTGGACATTATACAGATATTCAGAATGGTAAAGGGATGCAAAAAACAAAATTTCAGCTTGGCCTGAAAAATCGGTCCAACATATACAGATTTACTTGGACCTTTATTCTCTCAGATGGCGCCCGCATCTTATACAGATTCAGTATAGAATAATATTCATTATTGCCATATGAAAACGACGTTGTCAGGCCAAAAATATAGCAACACTGTTAATTACACATTTTCGTGATTTTATTCATTTCTAGGTAGGGAAGAATATTTGACGCGTTAATCAACCTTTTTTATCGTTTCGTGACAATACATGAATGTGGTTGTGAATATGAAAAATAGGTACAGCAAACAAACAGTTTCGAAAAATGGACATTGAAACGATGGAAATAATTTTTTATAAGCTTTTATTCAACTTGCTTCGTTCATGTCTGTGTCTCCCTTTCCAGTTCAAAAATCTATTTTTCAAGCATTTGCTGCCATCCGATTGAGCTGATTCATAATTCTGGTCACAAAGCATCATTAACTTTTTAAAGACAAACTTCTATTTCGCAGGAATAATGTTTTTTTTTGGTATTCAAACTGAAAACATTGCGCGGCTAGCGTTCGAATCTGTTACTTATAGATTAATCTAAGTCACAAAGACAAACTTCTATTTCGCAGGAATAATTTCTTTAAACATTATTTTTAATAATTTTTATTCTACAAGCTCATATTTAACTTGTTGTGTTAGTGTCTAGGTCCAATCCTGCAAATCAAATTTGAATCACTTTCAGACATCCAATCGACTTGAAATTTGGCTGGTATTCATCATTTGGTTGACAATGCAGTTAGACATGTTTATATGAAAAAAACGAGATCGCGGATCCAAAATGGTGGATGAGTTTTGTGATTCAAAATAATATAATATGTCTTTATACATATTTCCATAATGTAACAAGAGTTCGGTATCGAAAAATTGAGAAATGTAATTGACAATATGCAAGGCGGAATTCAGTCGCTCCTACCTGGAGATAATGGTGATTGCTTTATATACTGAAGTAAACAAAATATTTGGATGCTGAGGTATGTGGTTCTGTCAATAAAGATATAAAAATCTTCTAGCGAAAGATTACCTAACTCTTTGAATTCCAAACTGAAAACATTGTGTGGCAAGGTTTTGTATCAAATTACTCACAGAACAACACTTGGAACATCTAGAAAAATTATTTCTTTGCGAATTTGAATAATATATTGTATTTTTTTAATTTCATTTTTATCCCTGGTTTGTTTGAATTATTTGTTGTACATGTACCTATCTTTCATACAAAAATATGAAAGGTATAATTGTTGTAAGAGTATGATTATTATATAGTTAATATATTTTGCTTTCACTTCTCCAAAAAAAATTATCGAAAACCTTGGAGAGAATTAATTCCACATTTTTCCCTATCCCCAGCCGTTCTCATGTTATGAAATGAGGAAATTATGAATGTTCGGAAATTCATCAGGCTGTATCTATGAAGCGGCCAAAATGTTCTATTGCAATTTCAGTATCTCAATTCACTGTTCCATTACATTTCATTCTAAATATATCACAAAAGGGTAATACTATTTGCATTTTTGATTATCGGTTTTTTTTGGGAAGTTGAAGGAAATCCATTACGGACAAAGTGTGGGACCCCGGCCCTTGGGTTCACCCACTAAAACCTCCACCTGTAGGCCGTCGGGCTGTGGCCTCCGACGACACTTTGAGCCCTCTGGTCCATTGTATCTTACCTGGTTCCCGGATTAGGTGCCGCCTCGATTTTCCTCCTAGCGACTGCATGCTCTGCCGTGGCTTACTTGCTGTACTGGAGGTCCCTATCGTTTCTCCAGCACCCTGACGAATCTTCTTCCGATCTCGTCTCCTAGAACGCCGGAATCATAACCTCTTCAGTGTCCTGAAAGAAACCGAGAAGGCCAAGAGTTGTCCTCCTTCCCTTTCGGTGATTGTTCCCTTCTACAGCACCCATTCCAGTAATTTCGTGCCCTGCACAATTTTGTACATGTCCATTACTGGAGGTGTACTTTACAGTCTCGGTTCGCCAATTGGTTGCCCAAAAACTGCTTGTCTTCTGCGGTCCAAGGCCCTGCAGAAGGGGTTGGTCATATAGACATGTGTTGGAAAAAAATCCCCTTCAATCAAGTTCGACTAATTCCTCGGTATTCTCGAAAAATGATCCCATTGAGATGTTCAGCTGTGATTTTTTTTTGATAGCTCACTCTATATATTATTTTCACGCCCATACTGGAGGATTTGGGGAATATTGAAAATGAAAATAACAATTCTCGAGTTGAAATTGAAAGTTATAGTTTCACATGGATTCGCACTGGGTATATATATATTCTTTGTTTCAAAGAAAAGACTGTTATTGTTCAAACAAAATCTAATCAAATCATTATACTATATCCAATTTAATAAAAACAGGTAGTGAATGTTATAAAATGTTTGATCTGAAAAAGCAGTGGTTTTTCGAGATTGTATGATAATTATAACCTTTATTATTAATTCCCTCACAGTTCTATCATGAATTTGTTAAAATTAATCTCAATTCAGCGGTATACGGAATTTGAAATATTCAAGGAAGAAGAATATTTTTTGGATGTGAAAATATATCACAACAAAAAAATATTTTTTTTTCAATAACTTAATTCAATCTTATCAAAAGACGTTTGAACGAATTGAAAAAATCAGTATAATTGAACTGGACATAACTGTTATTCTGATTCACTAATTACAAATTAAACAATTTTTTGGTGGATTGGAGATATGTTCATAGACAATGAATCAATTATTTATAAATTAATTTTATTTACACGTCCATAGTTGGTTTGTTGCTGACTAAGGATTTAATCCGCTTTGTCTGTGCTCTCTGAGATCCTTAAAAAGCTGGTTGAGTGATTGATGTCATTTGAATTTGCAGTCATTAATTATTGTCTGAAATGGCTTATATTCTGAGAATGAGTGGCAAACATCTCGAAACCAGTCAATAGGTAATCACTCCGAATGTTTAGATTATTTTTTAAATCGTTTTTCAGGACATTTGCATTTCTCAAAACTAAATAGATTTTCCATTCAAAACAACAACCAGTCTTGATATGGGGTCAGCTTCAGATAAAAACTGTATTCAGGCAATGCAAAAAAATATTTGTTCGAAATATTTCAACGTGGTTCATTTATGAACACTTAGTCTTCCACTAGATAGTTTTGAATGTCTTCGATTGAGTTCACATTTTTTTCAAAGGAACTGGTATTTTCTCTTGATGTGATATTGCGTAATTTTTTGAACAGAGAGTATAATCTGAAAAAACTCTTTTTGCTTTTGATATATTCAAAAAAGTGGTTTTATCAAATCTACGCAGGAGATATTGTAACGTAAATAAACTTAACTTGGTTCTAATAATTTATTTCACACTTATTCTACAACTTAATTTATATTACTACGCCACTGTATAGCTCGATTGTATGGGCTCGTTCAGACTGTTTACTCCCTCTTGAGGGCGGTCTATTTATCTCCGATACAGCATTCTCGATGTTTCGAATTCTTCCAGTTGGCGACGGCATGTTCCAATTGTTTCCAATTGACCGTTGCATTACGCGGAAGAGTGACTGGATGTTTCTCGAATATCTCCGGGGATGATCTCATCGCTGTCGATGGCAACGCATGAGGCGACAGGTCCGGCCTAGGTTCGTTAATTGCCCCTTCTTTAAAGACATTTCGTCCCGAAATTTCATCCTTGGAGTGTGACGATATCTGCATGACTCCCATATCTGCACCGTGAAGTTCG
>JAFIRS010007461.1:0-24936 GCA_018342105.1 Gonioctena quinquepunctata | reverse complement strand
AACCTATTTTACGGTAATTGGTTCATATAAAGAAGACTTGGGAACTACCAGAACATAAACTAAAACAATTTGTTTTTTTACCGAAAATCACCTGCAGCATTGTCGTTTTGATTGTACATAAGAAATTTAATTATTTATATCACTGGAAGCATAAAATTGCAAGATATCCATGCGCAGTTGAATGGTTTCTTGGGTATATTCAACTTTGAACCTAAAATCTATGTGATCTCCTGTACATTCAAATATATTATTGAAAAGTTACAGAAAGTCAAGTAAGTATAATGCTTTTTTCAATATTTTCTCAAGTTGCCACTTTGTTTTTAACTGTGTATTATTATTAAAATAATAAACAATACATATTTTTAAATACAATTTTTCAAATAATCTTCATTTTTTAAATAATCATTGATAAATAGAAAAAAAAGGAATCACTCGAAGTTGTCACCTTCTGTATTTTTGTCTTTCTTGGGTTATTCTGATTTTTTTTAATGAGCTCTATAAACAGTAGAAGTATGAACTTGAGAATGACCCTGTATATCAGTACATATATTATTTGTTTTCATTCTTTAATCAACGTTATAATATGAGTCTTTAAGTTAGGTTTTCTACAAATACATGATTGGATGTTTAGTTGAGATATATAATTTTTTTACATTCCTTTATATTCTCCAGTTTGAAAAGATTCACAAGCTTTTCATTTTGTGATAAGGCAATTGTTAAGAGGAGAATATACAGGAGGCTGGTAGTAGAGTGAAAGAACTTTGAAAAAGCTGTACTTTTTCAGATATATTTTCAAATAATAAGTATGTATGCCATTTTTACTTACTTGTGGGCGTGTTTAAAACATTTTTCGCAAATTTGTATCCCTATTATCCAGTGTATTATAACGTGTGTTCCGTAAAGTCCAGTCACAGCAAAAGCAAAATCGATTTCTGCTTTCTGTGTGTGCATAATTGGAGAAACGGCGATGATTATGTACAAAGAAGAACCTGTCATTCCACATCCTATGATTATCTGGAGAACATTCAGCACCAATAATATTATGAATAGATTTCTTCTTTGCTTATGGGACAAAATAAACATTCCCACAGCCATTGTGGCACTTTTGTATCAAAAAAACTGTAAAGGTGAAAATGTTGCTACATTTTGTCAAACTGACGAGAATAAATGTCATTAATTTTTTGGTTTGATTAGCTCAAACCTATGGAGTATTCAGTGTGTGGGAGTGGATGAAATATACAATGTCTTGCTCTTCATTAGTCCACCCTCATATCTATGAATAAATTTAAAAAAAAAAAAAAAAGGAATGTTTAATATATTGGACTACTGAATTACATAAGGCGATTTTATTTGAAGCAACCATCAGATATATTTTTATTTACCGAAATAAATTGTAGAATAAATAATAGTTATGTGAATTTGATAGAGCTAGGCTCCACCTCTGATCTTAATTATTTTTGCCTTCTGCAATCAAAATTTGGCTGTCCCAAATACTTTCGTAGTGTAGCTCTTCAAAGGTCAACTAGTCATTTTTGTTCCTTCTTTTATCGCTATAGGACATGCAAAGACTTCAGTTATAACACAATGAAAATACTTTTTTTTTATTGGTGCCCCTTTTTACCCATTTAAAGCACGCCTCAGCGTGTTTAAATCGAACTTTCAAAACCGCGCGTTTTTTAAAGGTAACCATGACAACATCAACAAATCGAGAAACGTGAAGTCTAAATGACAAATTTTTTATTATTGACAGGAGTACCTTGTAACGTCAGATAAAATATTACTCACAATTCGTTCATTTATATGTGCTCCTCCGTCCATTTGATGAACTTTTCATATTCTTTTTTATATATATCACTGGATTTTCGCGGTATTAACCGCGATTCTGCCTCACTATTCAAAAAATCGATATTAGAATAATTCATTTTTGAGCTCTGGTGACAACAAATATTGATCTTTGGTAACAAATTGCAAATGAATGTTTTTCTCATTTCCATGACAACGAAAGGTATACTGATGTCACATCACGAATTCAACCTTCTTGCATTATTAGTTCTTATTTCTATTTTTTGTAGTAATAATACCAGTATATATGATTTCAAAGTGCACCAATAAAAATTACGTAAAGTATTCGTGGATAACTGGTCTTAAAAACACTTGCTCTATTTCGAGCACTCCGGCTGCGCCGTCGTGCTCGAAAAATCGCGCGTGTTTTAAAGCCCTTTTTATCCACTTATACTTTAATATACTATATTGTTCATATGTTAGATCTATTCTCGAATATAGATCTATTATCTGGTGTACACACTACGAGTGCTATAACTGACAAATTGAAAGTTCAAGAAAAATACTTGAGATGTGCTTATAAATTTGGGCTTAGCTAGAGAAGAATATGAATATCGAATCACTCAGAAGATTACACATTACTTGACATGTTTTTTGGGTAACCTTCCACAGTCTGAAAATGAAAATATAATCAGGAAAATCTATACAAGTGTAGGAAGGGCAAACTAATTAGTTCACCCCGATAAGTTACTGTGTTCACCAAATTATATTTCCTATAGAAAAATGATTCGATTTGTCAGTAACTTCTCGTTCCCTGAATATGCCTTTAAAAAAATGGTAAAAATTCAAAAGGCACTTCTCTATATAGTTTTTGATTGACGTTTCGGGGACTATATCTGCCCCCGTTCTCAAAATCTTCTAAATCTCCTTTAATTGTTTTAATAATTTGGATTTTTTCTTGCAGAGTCTTTTTCGCTTTTTCAACTGAGAGTGACGTATTGCTCATTTGATATATGGGGTGTTGTTCAGATTAGTTTATTGGCATTCTACGTGTTTTGCTAGGGTTTGTTTTAATAACCCTTAAACTCCTAGAAAATCACGTTACTTATGACGCCAGAATTTTAGGCAGGAAATACTTTCCTTTCTCTATTTCAAATCTCGGGCGCCAGATTTTATAGTGGTTTTCTCCACGCACTAGGGTAGCTACAGATGGAGATACGGAACGTCCAGGGGTCTGGTATATTGACACTTTTTGAATCTTTACAAAATACTGTAGGCTTTAAGTACAAATTTTGGATACTGAACGCCGATTGCTTTTATGTCTCACAAGAGACAGACAGACAGAAATGTCTTTGTTTGTTTTTTTCTTTACAAATTTATTTTTCTATAACTTGCCTAAATACGTCTGTTGCGTAACTTCAATACTTTATAGGAAATAGCAAGGGGTTTTTCTTCAATGTAAACACAGTGTGTAATAGGTATTAAATTAACTGGTATATTCAACAAGACCTGGCACAACAATTTTCGTAATACAAATACTTTTGTTTAAAAGAAAACGGTCTGGCACATTTAAATGGGGTAATACATATACCGATATATATAATATATATAAATATATATATATATATATATATATACATAATCCCATTTATCAAATAGTATCGAAATGATATTTACCTTCACGGTAAATATAACTGGCCAAATGAACAGTAATTTTCCGGCAATTTAGGGAATAAAATGAACTACTCTTGAGAGCTAAGAAAAACTGTTTCTTCCTGAACACGGTTATCTGACTGACTCAGAAAGTGATTTTTCAAGTTTATAAGCAAGCGGCTTATAACATCCCGATTTCCCCTTGTTAACCCTAATACTAAAATTGAATACCACGTGTCACTTGTATATTACCTAAGCTTCACGTTGGTAATATTCCCGGTTGTGATATTTTTTTTCTATTCCTTAAAATAGCCCTTTTTTTCTACGACTGTTCTCGTTAACAAGAATTATATTTTTGCCTTTGTTTTCCTATTGTTTATGCTCGGCGATTTCCTGAGCTTAGACAATATTAACAAATGGGCGTGGATACAGACAACAAAGCTTCACAGTATTTTCGTGTTATAAAATCCCTTATTTCCCCCTAATGCATTCAAAATCGTTTATTTACCCAAATCACCTTCTCAAGTCGCTATTATGAATTATTCCTCCTGAATATAACTATAAATTGTGAAATTCGTGAATTTTGTTTTGCTCGGCATGTATTTTCAGGGACATATAAACTTTTCAACGCCTTTATCGCGGCCGATGTTCCGATTTGGTTAGTGCCTGAATCGGGACAACGGGGACCAATAACTATTGTTATGTAATTGGTTTATACGTCAATTGCTTAAATTCGGTGTTTTCCCCGAACTTAAGACAATAGAAAATTTAAATTCACTGATTTAAGTGATGTAAATATTCGCGTCAGTTGTTTGTATTTCGGCGTTTTCCTGAACTCAAATAACTGAAAACATAACTCAATAATTTTAATACCGGGCAAATAAAAGAACTATTTAGGTAAGATTTCCTTGACAAGAAAAAAGAAACACTTGCCAGAGCTTATGTGAAAATTGTTTTCCGCGGGGACATAAAATAAAATGGTCTACTTTCCACTGTTCAATTTGGCAAATAAATCATATATTTTTTACCCGTAAAATAACCAACAATTGACCAAAATGTCAATACTACCTAAATTAAACACTCAATCGATTTCACAAAAGTTCGTTGAACCACCCAAAAAATAAAATAAATCAATATTCACTCTGTAGTCTTCTGACCAACTTAAACGCTTCGCAAATGCTCAATAAAGGAAATTATAATAATGCAGAAAATATATTTAACTTCTCAGGCAACGAATTAACTCAAATAAAGAATACTTTGGCAGAAATAAACTGTAAATGCCACGACAGATAATTAACTAAATGAAATAATAATAATACATATAATAATATGTAAACGCCCGGAAAAGTAATTGCATCAAATCAAATAATAAATGTAGATATAATAAACTTCAAGTGCTTCAGCACACGGAGAAACCCAGCTCCAATACAAATTATTTACTATTTCCACTTACGGATACCTCAACGCTACTGGAACTCGAATCTACTTTTCACTTTTACTTCTAAACGGATTTCGTATCACCACTGGATTCAAGTAACAAGTCACAAGTCTTATGGGAGAACAGGAACAAGCCCCGATGAGAGTTTCATGTGCCTTTTTATAGATCTCGAATGTATGACCAAACTAGACGAAAAAGCCCAGTAAGAAAGGCGCGGTTTTTTTGTCTGATGAACTGAAACTGGACCGAAAATCTGAGGGATTATTTCGTTCCTGATACAAAAAATGATTTGGTTTTTCCCATCCCATCTTCATTTTTTCTTCGTCTTTTTACAAAACCATCACCGGAGCTTTTCACCCTTTTATCAAATCTAGAGAAAAAAACTCTGTTATGTTTTATGCATGATGTTGACGTGAATTCCAGTAGCTTTGGGTATGTACCTTAATTTCTAACAGGGAATGAAATATTTTGCCAGACCAGAACCAATAGAAACCCCAAATAGGCAGGGACGTACCAAAGTTAGGTTAAATATACTTTAGCCGCGCTTAGTAACGGAGCTCTAAAAAAATGCTTCGTTACAATATCTCACTTCCTCTCTGAGTAGAGGTAACCATGTATGATCCATTTCAACAGAATTTGTTGAAAAGCAGTTGTTATTGGAAAGAAGAATACAGGCCGTTTCTTTCAATTTTCTCCTCTCTTGATGTGGTTCTTTCATCAAAATTTGTGTCCTATTCCATTCAATCGTATGATCGCCATTGGATGTGAGGATATGTTCTGAAATTTTTTATCCGGTTATTTGTCGATTTCTGATGTAACTCTGATGTTCACTTTGGCGCACTTCCAATGGTCTTGAGTTTCACCTATATAACTATCACCACACCTAACAAGGTATGTTGTAAAACACAGTTTTGGTACTTTCTTCTGCTTTTTTTTGGTTTTGTTTGTGTTAGTATAGATCTCAGTGTGTTTGTTGTTCTAAATGATGTTCTCACATCATACCTATGTCCAATTCGTTTGATCTTTTCAGATAATCCGTGGACATAAGGTATTATGTTGGTTGTGAAATGTGTAGGTGGTGGGAGTACTCCTGTTGGTTGTGTTAATTGGTTGCTTGATGGATTTTTGTTTTCAATGTCAGTGATTGTTTTTTCCACAAACTGATCTGAATATTCATTTTCCTTGAGAACAGATTTTATGAGGTTTATTTCTTCCTGTAGATTTTGGTTGGAATTGCAAACTGTTTGGGCTCGATTATAGAGACATTTAACTATGCCTTTTTTCACACTGGCGTGATTGTTTGAGTTGTAGTGTAGATATCGATTGGTATGCGTCTTCTTTCTATGTACAGATGTTTCCATTCTAGATGATGATTTTTGGAGCATGACATCTAAAAAGGGGAGTTGGTTGTTTTGTTCTGTTTCTAACGTGAATTTGATCGTCGGTTCTTGACCGTTTATATGATCCAAGAAAATGTTTAATTCTTCTTCACTTCGATTCCAGATAGCGAAAACATCATCCACGTATCTCCACCATATTTTTGGACCATTGTGGAATGTTTCAACGAAGGATTCTTCAAAGTATTCCATGAATATGTTACTTAAAATGGGTGACAAAGGAGAACCCATCGCCATACCAAACTCTTGTTGATAAAATTCGTTCTTGAATTGGAAATATGTTTTTTCTGTGCATAGTTTGGGTAATTCTATGATGGCACTGACATCCAGTTTTGTTCTTGTCTTCAGTGATGTGTCATTTTCTAATCTTTCTTTCACGATTTCTAGAGTTTTATCAATAAGGACATTAGTCAACAAACTTTCGACATCAAAACTTACTAGAAGATCTCCATCTTGAATTTATAATCCATTCAATTTCTCCAGAAAGTGAGGGGTATTCCTTATAAAACTATTTCCATTTCCAGATAGTGGTTTCAGAATGTTGAGTAGGTATCTAGCGAGTTTTTGTGAAGGAGATCCAATGGAACTTACAATAGGACGCAGAGGATGAGATGGTAGTGTCTTGATTGAGTGTGTGATATGTGGTGTTTGAGATCATTTGTGTTAATTTGTTCTCATAATCAGTAGTGTTCATGATGACTGTGGCGTTACCTTCATCAGCTGGAAGTATTTTGATCTGATTGTCTGATCGAAGAGATCTCAATGCATCTCTTTCGTATTTGTTTAAATTACTTCTAGGATGATAAGGTTGTGTTAGTGCGTTTTTGCAGTCAGATCTGTAATCACCTGCTATTTCAGGTGGTAAACGTTGGGCTGTTGCTTCGGTGGCAGTGATCATTTCTACCGTTGGAACCATTTTGGGTGCAACTGCGAAGTTCAGTCCCTTTGCCAACACAAGTTTTTCGTGTATGTCTAAGTTTTTTGATGACAAATTGATTACAGTTATTTCAGAATTTTGGTTGTTGTTTGATATGTGTTGTGGGTGTATTTATTTATCTTCCAATAATTTGTGAAATTTGTTTATATGTATTGGGTTTCTCTTCCGATTGTATGAGTTGTAGGAATTGTGAATACAGTGGTGCAAGTATTCATAGTCATTTCGAATCAGATTTTGTTTCATGAACTGTTCCAGGTTATTGATAAAAAATTCTAAATTTACCTTGTTTTTCCTGTGAAACTGTATTCGTTCTCTTACCATTGCGTGACCCGCTCTTTCGATTATTCTTTTGCATTGTTGTTCCTCCACAAAAAAACATATTCATTCAATAATTACACATTACTTGTCACACTAAGCAGTAGTTGTTGATAATGTCATGGGTTCATTTATGTCTGTCAAGATAGGGGTGCTTCAGGGTTCTGTACTGGGGCCAGTATACATAAATGATATGCCAGATTCCATATCACACAATGGTTTATTAACAAGTATGTTTGCCGATGATACAACTTTCTGTATAAAACTTGAAAAGGGGACTGATTACTTATCTGTTTATCAAGGTATGGCACAGGCTAAGATTTGATTCACAGCAAATGATCTTCACTGTAAGTGGGTACAACTAGTTTGGATGAAGGTGAGCACATAACATTTCTAGGTGTAGTTTTAGACCCACAACTAAGGTGGATAGCTCATACATACTGTCTATGTTATTTGCATTGAGAAAAATTTGACATCACAAATATGGAAGCAACAGTATCTGTGTGTTATGCATTGTTTCACCTAATGTATGGAATACAGTGTTATGGTAATGCAGTATCTACATAAATTACCAGATTTTTTTTTATTACGCTTCAACCCTCTTGAAGACTTTTTTTATAGCTGGAATCATTATCCAAAATTGTCTGATAAAGACTGGATTATTTGAGAAACAGTTTTGCTTACGTATTTGTAGTGTATTTTTAGAAATGAAATAAGTGTCCAAAAAGGGTAGATATTCCTGCAAGAACAAAAGTGATAATGATAAGTTCTAAAAACAAAGGGCAACAAAAATTATTTATTTTCCTTTCGCCTTGAAATAAATTTTTCAACATGATGATTCGCTATTTTAAATAATACTGTATGATTCCTAACTATGCTGTTCACAATGGCTCTTCTATAACACTTCAATAATGATATATCTTCTTCGGGAGCTTCCAAAAACAGGTTTATGTCACCGAAATACTGCAAATATAAAACAGAATTAGTACCTTCTTATGATTTTTTTTTGCAAAATAAGACAAGTATAGCTTTTTCTTTTTGAAAAAAATACTATGAAAAATTAATCCATGTTTAGTTATAATAGGCGAGATCACAAACTCACAAATTTGCTTCATCTGAGCTTGAAGTTGAAATATAGTAATAAAATATGTATGCATAGTTTTTCCTAGAAGATATTGTGTAATATGCGAATAGATGCTGCTCTGAAACCCTCAAATTCAGTGAGACATTTAAACACAGCGTTATTGAAGTCCATTGATTGGCATTTTCGGAGTTGCCAGTGTCACTATTTTGCGAAACTTCTGGGGGAATATTATTCTGATTCATCCTATTAATAAAACAGAACTTGTGTCAGCATGTGTTTTATTGAAATGAAGACTTCATATTGGAATAAGCTGTTCTTGATTTAGTTATTCTTGAATAATATGTATGTATACCGAGTGCTCCGTCATTATATTTTCGGCCTGCTCACATTGTAAAGAAATACTATGAAAAACGCTTGGCAACGCTGTAATTCATGGCACTCTTGGCGATTGGCGAGTTGCCAGTGACACTATTTTGAGGAACTTCTGAGGAAATGTTATTCTGTTTCATCCTATGAATGAAACAGAACTTGTGTCAGCATGTGTTATATTGAAATTAAGACTTCTCATTTGTACTGATTTAGTTATTCTTGAATAATATGTATGTATTCCAAGTGCTAAATCATTATTTTTTCGTCCTGCTCACATTGTAAAAAAATATTATGAATAACGCTTGGCAACTCTGTAATTATCTTACGCTCTCGGCAATGGGCGATAGATCTGAACTTGTTACGTCACATCCTGACGCGGTTTCCGAAGTGTTCAAACAAGAACATTTCTTTGGGATTTTTTTTAAAACTGCTAAAAAAAAATTGAAAAAAAATCCAACCACTTTTCTCATTGTTCTGGATCCTGGACATTGTGGTATTTTTTCAGAAATTAGTGATCTTGCCTATTTCAACATAGAATACAAAAATAATAGCATTCAGAGTATTTCATTTAAACAGAAATGAAGATATACAAGGCTATTCAAAGTCTCTGCTTAGGGAACTCGTACACAGTAATAATAATGTTTATTTTCGAATTATAAGAGCGAACAAAATAAGTTAACGTATTTACTCACAAAAACAAATGATTGGTTGTACGTGAGAGTTTACAACAAATACCTAGTATATACCTAAAAGGTATAAAATACAAGACAGAAAATTATTGTCTAGTTTGAGATATATTTGTCACAATCAAGAAGATGAATCAAGGCAAAGATGCATATTCTTATATCAAGAAATTGGATTTAGTTATTTTGTTTTCGAGATGTAAAAATGTATTTTGCGTTTTGGCCAAAGTCTTTTAGAAATTTATTTTTTGAATACAGTGGTAGTATTGCAACATTAATGGGCTATTTTTCATTATTTGAATACTAATATTCTTCAATACTATGCAAAGTTTTTGAAAATTCCAAAAGATACGACATCTAATACAACATTTATATTCCAATTTAATTTAGGAATGCCCAAGAAAAGTTAGAATGACAAAATTGTAATAGATGTTTCAAATAATCTTAAAATTGGAGAAATATGCACAAACAAAAATACATTTTTAATATCAAGTGACTCTAGTAGGAAGTACTGTAATAGTCTAAAATTATGATTCATAGATTTTGATCAAAATCGATTGTGTAACTCTACATGAACCTTTTATATATGCTCAATAATGCACCAAGACTCTAGAATATTTCAAAACCAGGACAGTTAAATCCAAAATTATATTATCACTTTAAACGAGCAATTCTTGTATACATATATATATATATATATATATATATATATATATATTCTTCATGAAATATGTGTCGTTCAAAATTTTTACACAAAAAATAATTATTACGAATTGATACAGCGATCACTATCTGCTCTCGTGCTAACAATGTATAGCACAACTCGTAAATTTTTGAGGTACTTGCATTGTTGCTATTGGATGTTAGCCTACTGGTACCTCTAAACTTTGCGAGATGGCGCTATATGACATTATCCGAATTCAATCAACAATCAAAGTACACTTTATTGTCTGAAGAAGTACATTCTCGTAGACAAAGTACAGAGTAAAATGAAACATATAAAATACAGTGATGATAAAGCTAATATAAGTATGTACAATAAAATTACATGTAGATAAGTGATAAAAGATAAAATTTCAACGCTAACAGATTTTTTTTTAAACTTCAGTTGAATTTGTCATTGTAGAATTCCTCCGTAGAATGATAAGCCTTCGCAACTAAAAGCTTTTTCACTTCTTTTCTAAAGTTGACCACATTGGTTATTTCTTTTATTGCAGTAGGAAGGTGATTGAATAATTTTGTGTACTTATATATGAGTGAGTTTTGAGTTAAAGATGATGTAGGGGTGGGGAGTGGAGCTTGGTGTGATAAACGCGTATTGTGTATTGGTGGGGTAATTATTTCTTTTTTAAATTTCTTATGTATTAGACACATTGTTTCTAAAATGAAAAGGCATGCCAGTATTAAGATGTTTTATTCAATGAACAGTGGTCGACAGGAATTAAGATGTTTGGCTTTGCACGCATATCTGATGGCCCTTTTCTGCATAATTAAGACCATTTTAAACAGATATTGCGAACACATGCCCCAGAAGCAAATACTCTACCAGGGAAAAATAAACCTTTCTTGCATTAGAACTATCTAATTCATTAGATATGCATGCTGTATAGCAACCTAAGGATAACCGCTTGTTCCTGACATGGCTTTCAAAGACTAACTTTTTATCGATATGTAAGCCCAAAAACTTGTTTTCTGTGGTATTGTTAATTTTTCCATCATCGCTCCCCAAATAAATTTACTCAATGTCACACTTGAATGAGATAATGTTTATTTTACTAGCATTAAGTGATAAAAGGTTTGCATCGAACCATTTTTTTACACTTTTTATATCTGCGTTGATCTGATCAGCTAGAACAGTGGTTGATTTGTTGTGCCAGAGAATTGTGGTGTCATCCGCAAACATGGTGAACTTACCCTGTATGTCTAGATGTCGTCTAGAAGTCGTTGACATAAAGCAGGAATAAGATAGGTCCAAGAACAGAGCCCTGTGGTACTCCTGACTTAACGATACATTCATTGGTTTCAGTCATATTGAATAGCACACTTTGTCTACGTTCAGATAGTTATGATTTGAACCAAGATAAAGCCGTGCCCCTAAATCCGTATAATTCAAGGTTCCGCAGCAGTATTTCATGATTTACATAGTCGAAAGTCTTAGATAAGTCACAAAACACTGCCGCCGCCACCTCTCGATCATTTAGTTTAAGGTAAAGGTTAATCAGGAAAGCAAAAATGGCATCATGTGTGCTTTTTGATGCTTGGAACCCAAACTGATTATAGCTTAATATGTTGTATGTCTTGAGAAAGGATGTTATTCTATTTTTTACTAATTTCTCAATTATTTTTGCTAGAGAAGGTAGCAGGGAAATCGGTCTGAAGTTGGCAGGTATATCGTGATCTCCCCTTTATATAATGGGATGATAGTGGCAATCTTCAAATGTAGAGGAAATGATGCTCGAGAGAAGGAGATATTTATTGTGTCTGCCAAAGTTTTTAAGGCACTGTCAGGCAATTTTTAGAGACATATCGTCCCACCCGGAAGACGATTTATTTTTAATTTCGATGAAAACTTGCTTTGAGCATCAAATCAATGTTATATGTTTTTCTTTGGTTAGTCCAAGGAACTCATACGGTTTATTTAAAATGTGTATTTGTAGCCAACCTGTGCACTAGGTAAGATTTCAAAATAGTCATTCGTATCTAAATAAGCATCTTCAACGAAAAAACACGATTTTACAGAAGAAAAAAAACACCGAGCACAGCTTGGTCAACCAGGTATTAACCAAAAAGATAGATCCGTCACAATTTAACCAGTCAAGAGAACCACGCATAGACTCAAATTTTTATAGCCCTATATTATTTTTTGGGCCACCTGATTCAAGTGAAAATTCTTTCTATAGAAGGTAAGTAAATAAGTTAACTTATTTTGTTTGCTTTTATAATTCTTTTATATCAGTTCAAAAAAAATTATCTACTCACTTGATCTTGTGTCACATTGAAAATCTGAACAGCTCCCATATATTCCGACCAAAGAGTCTTCCTGTACTGCATATTATGTTGTTGTGCCAAAGGTACTAAAATCACATTCCCAAAAAGAGTGTCCCCATAACTGACACCCTGATATTGCTCAAGCAATTGAGTATAAAAATCTTGAAAATTGGTCAAACCTATAAAATACCAGCACTAAATTTTATCCAGTTTCACAAATATTTCATCAGCTTACCTTGAATCTCTTTGGAGAAGTTTAAATCTTTCTCAGACTTTATGATGAGATTTTTGAAACAGAGTTCCAATAAATCGTGGATTTCCTTTGTTAAAAACAAATTATCACTCCCCAAAAAAACACAGGCAAGCCTACAGAATTTGTCAGTAGGATTGATGGTTGAAGCAAGAAACGGAAAATACGTTTCATATATCAAAATCCATCGAAGGCAGTTCCTTATTGTAAATATTTGTTGGTTTTCGTCTACTTTATCTTTGTTCTGTATCATGTTTGAGTATAGAACTAAAATGGGCGTATAAATCCAATCAATAGGAATGACATTGCCTATACCAATGTCAACACAACATGCTGATGACAAATCTGGTATATCCTGAAAAAGTTGTCAATGAAAGATTATACATGGTTAAAAATGATATACTCACATTTTTCAAACCTAAAACTTGAGTGTAAACTTCTAAAATATCCTTCAAATTACTCAAGGATATTTCCAAATTAACACTCCTCTGACTGATATCCAAATGTTCCATAAGAATATCGCTCGGATAAAATTTGGAACAAAAAACAATATTGCCGAGTAGGAATTCTATGTCTGGTTTTTGTTCTGATGAGAACACACACAAACATTTGACAGCCAGCTCATAAAAAATGGAAGTGTCCAAGTTATCTTTTACGGGTACCGAAGATTTCAAAATATTCATAAGAAATTCACTTTCAGGCCTAGCAAACCAGTGATTGGTCAGATAGTACTTCTCTAGTTTTTGTAAAGATGCAAGGTATTTCAGAATGTTTGGGTGCTGCAGAAAACTATGTTTCACCTGAAATATCAAATAACATGATTTGCCTCACCAAACCAATTTAGGTATGATAAGAACTCACCCTTTGATCATTTGTTACGTTGACATAATTTGATATCGAATATAAAAACGGGAGGCAACTATTTGTTTGGATCATTGGTACAACATGATCCATTGTGTGCCAAGCAGCTACTTCAAGTGTCTTTAGGTTACTGCTATTCTTGTGGGTTTCATAGTTGTTCAAGAGCATTGACCCACTCCTGTGAACAAATATGGAATTGATAATAGGCAGGGGATTTTCTGAATTCAAAAATAAATTAAAATATATACACACAATAGGCGAGATCACAAACCCACAAATTTGCTTCATATGTGCTTGAAGTTGAAATATAGTGATACAATATTATGTACGCATAGTTTTTCCTAAAAGATATTGTGTAATATTCGAATAAACGCTGCTCTAAAACCCTCAAATTCAGAGCAACATTCAAACACAGCGTTATTGGCCTTCTTTTGACGTCACATGTCTATTGATTTGGCATTTTCCTGAGTTGCCAGTGTCACTATTTTGCGGAATTCTGAGAAAATATTATTCTGTTTCATCCTATGAATACAACAGAACTTGTGTCTGCATTGTTATATTGAAATGAAGACTTCGTATTTGATAGCTGTTCTTGATTTAGTTATTCTTGAATAATATATATGTACACCGAGTGCTATGTCATTATTTTATCGGTCTGCTCATATTGTAAAGATGTATTATGAATAACGCTCGGCAACCCTGTAATTTCTTGCACTCTTGGCTATCGGCGTGTTGCCAGTGTCACTATTTTGCGGAACTTCTGAGGAAATGTTATTTTGTTTCATCCTACGAATGAATGAATGAGTTTATTGCATAGAAACATCCTAATATACAAACAATACATCAATACATATTAGATTTAAATAATACCAAAGAAGAGAAAACAAAAATCTAAAACGAAATTAGGTCTATACACTAACAGCCTGGAAACACAACATTGAAAAGTCATAAATACAGAGCAGTAACTAAAAAAGAAAAGCTAACATCGGCATCATTTGAAAACAAAAAAAAACCATTTGAGTAATAATTTGAGTATTATATTATTCATTTTTATATAATCATTAATTTTGGATTTAAATATAAATAGACTTTTGCTGATTTTTATTGAATCGATTCAATCCTTTATAAAATAAAACTTTCATTGAACTTGTTAAGCTGCATCTTGGCAGATGAAAATCATTGATCTGTTTTGTCTCATAATTATGGGTACTATTTCGATATATAATAAATTCGCCAAAATAAGATGGTAGCATATCGTTAATAGTTTTGAAAACAAATATCATTGCTGCTTTGTAAAGCCTATCTTGTACTGAAAACCCTGTAATACATCTAGCATGAATGCTATACTGGTATACCGATTGGTGATAGTTCTGAACTTGTTACGTCACATCCTGGCGCGGTTACCGCAGTGTTCAAACAGGAAAATTTCTTTAAAAATTTTTTTTGGAAAAATTGGTCTAAAAAAATTTGAAAAAAAATTCTAACCACTTTTCTCATTGTTTTGGACATTGTGGTATTTTTTCCAGAAATTAGTGATCTCGCCTATTATATTCCAAGAGTATGGGTTGAATATTTTTACCTTATTTCATTTGTTATTCTGTTGAAACCTTCGGAGTTCATCATTTGTGTGATAGCATTATTAATAATGATATTTTGTTGATGGAGCTGTATACTTGTTACACAACAAACCAGGGAAGCTATCAACTGCAGCTTTCCACACTTGAATAATTTTGAAGATTAAAAAAATTGGAATTTCCCCCTATTATATTCTTACCACAAAATTTTCCAACTTTGTGAATTGATTGGACCATTTGGGGAGACAATGATCTAGTATCATAGGCAAAAAAGGCATTGCTAGTGAGTAGTTTCTTTCAATTACTTTCATTAGCAATAGCAGCAGTGCAGCTACATGTCCTTGCCTGACAAAAGTACCCTGCATATCTAAATTGGTATTTTTGAAGTGGTAATCCAGAAAACTTAGTAGAATTGGTTGAAGAACGCTAAAAAAATCAAAATTTTATACATTTAATGCCGAAACTTACTTTTCTCACCTGAAATAATCCAAAGTTAATCCATAATGTAAAAGGACACTCCAAAAGTGTAAACATTCAGTCTGTAATCTTAAACCATTAGTGTTTGAAGAGAAAACATTGTTAGATAGGTATAAGATTATTGAATCTAATACTTTGTACCTGAAAAATAAAACGAGTTGAGGAAATCATAAATAAGTTTGGGGCACTACAGAAAGTTACAGAGATTGAGTATAACTTTTAATTTAAGCCTATACCAAATAAATCAAATATAATTGTTTTTTTCTTTTAGTTGGCTTGACTTTAATAATGGTTGTTATTCTAACAAGTATATTTTTTCAGCTTCTTAGGAATTACATTTATAATAACCCCGGGTATAATAAATGAATCAATAGTGATGTTAATTTTAGATCTCTCTGAACTGTGAAAAATGCCCAAGCCAGACTTACTTCGAAATCAATTTTATGCTATTACTTTACTTCTGGATGAAAGAATTCTCAATAATTTCACAGCTTGAAGTAGTGGTAAACCATAAGCTGAATTGGATGAACCTAAAATCACGAAAGTATCATTGACATAATACATATGCAAAAGTATAGAAGCAGACTCACTTTGGACCAAATCTTGTGGCACAAAATGTTTCACTATACTTTCTATCAATCCGTTACTGTTGAATAACCCCATCAATATGAAATCAGAATCTCTGGCAAGCCTTATCAAAATATCCATACAGTAAACTATCGTCTCCAAAGGTGGCTTCACAGTATTTATAATGTACCTGTAACGAACTACATTATCATACACAGTGATTAGAAAAAAATCAAATATTCTAAAGCACCGATACAAATACAATTTTTTTTCATCACTTGAAACTCCTGTACATATCATAATTATACATTACATACCAAAAGCTTATTGGACTAGTAAAAAAAACCGAAATGGTAAAAGTCAAGATAGGTGGTAGACAGTACATATACAAAATATACACAAATATTACAATACACTTTGAAATTTTGTTGAATCACATTTTTTAAAATTAAATTTGTTTTAAAACTTTTTCACCTTCTACATTTCCAACAAGATCAACAAATTTGTTGTTAGGTATGAGAGGCCTGACCAACGATGAGTCTGGATTAGGGCTGATGAAACTGGTTGTTAGTACATGTGTCATAATTATGTAAATCAGTTTTCCTTATTAAGTTATTGTTATTTTGAGTCATGTTTAGAATAAGAAAATATATATATATATATATTTATATATGTAAAAACCGAATATAACGACATTGTTTATAACGACAGATCGGTTATAACAACCGAATGGCAAGGTCCCGGACGAATCTATATAAACTAATAAGTATACATACCTCCTATAACGACATGGGATACAGCGACATATCGCTTAAAAAGACGAAACTTTATCGATATTCATCGGCTATAACGACCAACCGTTTACCTAAACATTACGAACAATTTTCACCTTTATACTAATAATATGAAGGAATATTTTGCAATAGGCTTATTATTAAGCCTAAGAAGGATTATTATTCTCCTACCTTATCCGAACCTCTTTCCCGCTCTTTGCCATTTGACCTTGCATGTTTTACGACTTATTCATTGCGATAGTTGACCGCGTGAATTACAGGTTCATTTTAAAACTTTTGGTTTAGATCGTGTGTTTACGCGTTACTATGTCGCAAAAAAGAAATAGGAAAGTGTTTAATATTGAAGAAAAATCACATATTATATGGAGATTAGAAAATGGCGAGTCAAATAGTGAAATTGCAAAGGAATGTGGAGTCTCACACTCTACGATATCAACGATTTGGAAGGATAGAGATAAAATAAGAGCTCTTTTCGAGAACAACTTGAAAATTAAATGATCGAGGACATCTGAACATAAAGTTATGGAAGAGGCTTTATTAACTTGGTTTAAACATCAGAGGGCAAACAACGTCCCCATAAGTGGTTCGATCCTGCAACAAAAAGCCAATGACTTGGCTCGTCTTATGGGGAAGGAAAATTTCGAGTGCTCGTCGTCTTGGGTACAACGTTTCCGTGCTCGTCATAAAATGAAACGTAAAATTCAAAATGTATTTGAGACTCAGCTTACAAAAAAACAGACTAAAATGACAGATTACTTTAAAAACTAAGTGTAGCCTGTGAACTGTATTGTAGGTACATATTTTTTTCATAATAAACTTTTTTATTTCTTTCATTTACATTTTATTTGAAAACAAGTTCATATGCATAACCTATCCCCATACTACAAACAGACATAATATACATTGTTTTGTTTGTTTTTAACCGCTTTCTTAGTTGTTTGACCAACCCTCAGAAGTTAATGAAAACTTGTACGAGTTAAGATCACGGGGACCTTACCTTTTATAGTGGGATCCGAAACCACTCGATACTTGTGTATATTGCTTATAACAACTATCGGACATAACGTCCGAAGTATACGGTCCCTTCAATGTCGTTTTTACTGTATATATATATATATATATAATTATATATATATAATTATATATATAATTATATATATATAATTATATATATATATAATTATATATATATAATAATTATATATATATAATTATATATATATCAAGTGATGGCAATGCCATTATTTTTAACTGAATAAATATTTTTTTACAAGACTCTTGAGGGTGTACCCCTCTCATGCATCGTATAATTCTTTTCTGGATAGTGAAAGCTTTATCTAAATGAGCTGATGCTTACCAAAATATAAGACCATAGGACCAAAATATGCAATCCTTAGAATATTTATAGAGACAGTGTTTTTTATTGCTCAGGCAACTCGAGTTAGCTTTAGACAGAGTCCTGGGATTTTCCATTGACACAAAAATTTGTATCATCTGGATATGCTACTACCAAATTTGGAGTCTTACAGGATATCTCTATCATTCATAAATAGTATGAGTAAAGGACCTAGGATGGACCCCTGAGGCACTCGACTCTCACCTGAGCTTCTATGGATTTAACATGATTGATTACCACTATTTGTTTTATCTCACTTAAATATGATTCAATCCACCTGTTGGCATTGCCTCATATTCCTAATATATATATATATATATATATATATATATATATGATGATTGGGAAACCATGAAACAGGCTGTAGACGGATGGTGATCTCTCTTGGATTCCTAACAGATTTCTCATATTCTCGTTATTTGTATTGCGTTCATAACGCACGAGAAGTACGACTATTGGTATCGTGGGTTGGCCTATGCTGACATCTGTCGGTGACCTATTGATGTTGCACGAAAATTTTCGTGTCTTCAAAATTCCACGATAACAGGTCTAAGCTTCACCACACAGATTATAGGTGTCGCTATCTATAATTTGATCCTGTTCATATTTTTGTACGTACCGAAAGGTAATAACTCCACGAGATATCTGATACGAATTTGAAAGAGACCACAGGCCGTCCTGATGATTGGGAAACCATGAAACAGGCTGTGGACGGATGGTGATCTCTCTTGGATTCCTAACAGATTTCTCATATTCTCGTTATTTGTATTAGCGTTCATAGCATCGAGAAGTCTGACTATTGGTATCGTGGGTTGGCCTATGCTGACATCTGTCGGTGACCTATTGATGTTGCACGAAAATTTTCGTGTCTTCAAAATTCCACGATAACAGGTCTAAGCTTCACCACACAGATTATAGGTGTCGCTATCTATAATTTGATTCTGTTCATATTTTTTATGCTCGAAGGTAATAACTCCACGAGATATCTGATACGAATTTGAAAGAGACCACAGGCCGTCCTGATGATTGGGAAACCATGAAACAGGCTGTGGACGGATGGTGATCTCTCTTGGATTCCTAACAGATTTCTCATATTCTCGTTATTTGTATTGCGTTCATAACGCACGAGAAGTACGACTATTGGTATCGTGGGTTGACCTATGCTGACATCTGTCGGTGACCTATTGATGTTGCACGAAAATTTTCGTGTCTTCAAAATTCCACGATAACAGGTCTAAGCTTCACCACACAGATTATAGGTGTCGCTATCTATAATTTGATCCTGTTCATATTTTTGTACGTACCGAAAGGTAATAACTCCACGAGATATCTGATACGAATTTGAAAGAGACCACAGGCCGTCCTGATGATTGGGAAACCATGAAACAGGCTGTAGACGGATGGTGATCTCTCTTGGATTCCTAACAGATTTCTCATATTCTCGTATATATATATATATATATATATATATATATATATAATTTTTCAAGTAGGAGAGTGTGGTCAATAGTATCGAAAGCCCTACTGATATCAAAAAATATAGTTGTGGGAGATGACTTTTTGTTCAGTGAATCATATATAAATGAGGATAATTCATAAAACTAACCTAATATGGCAAATAAAAATGAATCGATATTTTTGAAATTTGAGTTTGTTATTCTGGCAAAGGGTCCAAACATGATCCGAGATTTTTCATTACATATCTTTTTGAACCATTAAAAGTGCTGACAGTCTTTGTTTATACAAGGTACCAAAAAAAAAAATAACAAAATGGAATTAAATGTTTTAGACATTTTTAATTAATGCTCGTATAAAATTTTCTCAAGATTTGGTCTCACTTTGTTAATACTTATTAGTTATTCCAGTAGAAAAATTTAAAAAATCCTTATTGTTCAGAGGTAAAATATATGCGGGCCCCTTCAAAGTGGCATTTAATTAATTTATTTTTCAACTAATATGGAACACGAGATAATAGGAAATTTTCTATTTTTTTTAAGTATGGATTTTGTTATAAGGAATACGATTCTCTTTTGATAGACGAATTATTTACCTTATTCTTGTCAAAATCTCGGTCCTTGCCAGACATTTGATGATATTTTTTTCGGCTAACTGCTGATCATTCACTGTGTTATCATCTTCCATCTCATTATCAACTGCCAGAACCGGCTGTACAAGTCCCAAACCGAAACCCAATAGGCTATCCACGCAAGTTTCATCCACCTGATGATGCAAAAAAGATCCAAATTGTATTTTGTCATCTACTAAGATAAAACTCATTCAGTATCTGGAATTTATGAACCCAAAAAACGCCATAATACCAATACTGAACAGAAGTGGACTCTTAATTATTAGTCATCCACCATCTTGAAGTGTTCGTATTCAATTCTTGAGTTGTGAGGAAATTTTCATAGATTCAGACAATAAATCACAAAACTATTCAGTGGAGTGATTTTTAATGAATAATTATAGTCCAATAGCCTTATTAAGATATTTGAGAAAGTATTGAAAAACTAATTGACAAATTTTATAACGAAGTATAATCTATACTATTATAAAATTGTAATTGTCTGTTTGTTTGTTTGTTCGAGCATCACGCAAAAACTACTGGACCGATTTTGATGAAACTTTTTTTTGTTTGAAGACTTAAAAACTGGTATATAATTTATTCCCCTTCGATAACGGGAACAGGATATGTAGCAATAAAACCACATTTCTTCACAACCAAGTGAGAACAAATAAGGGTTCAATTTCTCAGAATAAAGGACTGATTTAGTCAATTTGTAAAGTTCCTTTTAACGACGTTTCGACATAGTTTTTGTCATCTTCAGGTTGAAACACAAATATTCTATTTATATGTTTGAATATACAGTGCTTTCATAAAGTACTGAATAAATTCATTTTTAGCCAAACTATCCATTTCTGAAGAATCTCCTGAATACAGGTCTATTTTTAATCTCAATTTGCCATATTTATAAGGGAAAATTAAATATACAGGATGATCCACGTTTGACGAATGAAGTCCGCTACAATTTTTTCAAATGGAACACCCTATATATTATTCAATTTTTGGAATCTCCATGGAAAGCTGATTTCAAAAATATATCACACATAGGGTTTGTATACAGTGCGTCCGTTAAATTCAGTGCTCTCATAAAGTAGTGAATAAATTCCTAAAAAATTAAAGGAATAATTTTTGGAAAGAACGTTCGAAGCCATCGAATTTTAGTTTTATTCAGGCATTCTTTCAATTTTAATTAATACATACAGAATGATTCGTGTAGTAGAAATGACGTCATCGGTATTTTTTTAATGGTAGCTCCATTTTCCATTATGGAATGTGAAAATATGATTATGAGTATGGATGAAATGAAAATAAAATAAGAACTATTTTGAAATACGAAAATACTAAATTTAATGGCAATGATAGCTTCAAACAACAATCAAATTAAATGTTCAAATTGTGCACCGTTTGCTATCTGACTATTTCCATTACTTGACCGTAGCCATAGCGACCAGAATTTTGTTTTTATTGCTGAATAGTTTTTGTGAAGTTATTTCTTTAAATAATAACATATCTTATCGTTTGTCGATACATTATTGAGTAGTAACTTTGTCATTTCATGGAAAATTATAAAATTAAATGAACGAGAAAGAATTGAAATTCTTTGCATGATAGGATTTGGAGATAGAATGCGAACCCAAAGAGAAGTAGTTGAATTGTTTAATGCATCCTGATCGGCAACCTATTAACCAAAGCATGGTGAGCAAAGTTGAGTCAAAATATCGTGAATTTGGGCATGTCCGTGATCTTCCTAAATCTGGTCGACCCTCACCACCAGAAGACGATGCTTAATGTTGTGTTGGCAGTGCATGAAAATCATCACACAAACATCACTCAACCAATTGGCTTCTGATTTCAATATGGCAGAGTCTACAGTCCACAAAATTCTGAGAAAAGCAAAGCACCATCCTTATAAGGTACGTCTCATCCATGAGCTGAATGAAGACGACTTTGATCGGCGAAATCAATTCTACGAACAACTGCAACAGCTATGCAATAATGATAATAATTTTTTTTTAAATTGATTTTTTTTTGACGAGGTTACGTTTGTTTTGAACGGCCACATCAATAGGCAAAATTGCCGTTATTGGGCTACCGAAAATCCCCGATGGAGTATCACACTCAAAATCCACAGACAGTAAATGTATGGTGTGACATAGTCAACGGAAGAATTCTGGGTCCCTATTTCTTTGACGTGAACCTGACTGGTGCAATATATTTGGATTTTCTTCGATTCGACCTTATTCCTGCACTAATAGCTTTGTATCCAGATCTAGAGGAACCTGATCTTCCGCAACAAGATGGTGCATCTCCCCATTATGCAGCAGCTGTGGGGATACTCAAAGAGTAAAGTGTATGTTAATAGGCCGGAGAATTTAGAAGATTTAAAAGCAAGAATTCATCATGAGATACAATGTATACCTCCTGACGTTATTGACAATGTTCAAAAAGAATTTATTCATCGTCTTGGCTACTGTGCACAATTTGAACGTTTAATTTGATTGTTGTTTGAAGCTATCATTGCTATTAAATTTAGTATTTTCATATTTCAAAAAGTTTTTCTTATTTTATTTTCATTTCACCCATACTCATAATCACCTTTTCACATTCCGTAATGAAAAATGGAGTTGCCATTAAAAAAATACCGATGATGTAATTTCTCCTACAAAAATGCCCAAATGAAAATAAAATTCGACGGCTTCGAGCGTTCTTTCCAAAAATTATTCTTTAATTTTTTACGAATTTATCCACTACTTTACGAGAGCACTGAATTTAAAGGACGCACTGTATACAAACCCCATGTGTGATATATTTTTGAAATCAGCTTTCCATGGAGATTCCAAAAATTTAATAATATATAGGGTGTTCCATTTGAAAAAATTGTCGCGGACGTCATTAGTGAAACGTGGATCACCCTGTATATTTAATTTTCCCTTATAAATGTGGCAAATTGAGATTAAAAATCGACCTGTTTCAGGATATTCCTCAGAAATGGATAATTTGGCTAAAATTGAAATTATTCAGTAGTGTATATATAAATATGTATGTGTGTGGGTGCGTGCATTTGTATGTATGTGTATGTATGTATTATATATATATATATATATATATATATATATATGTATAGATATTCGTAAACTTAATTTATGTGTTTATTATGATGCACTATGTATATTTCTTTACTATCAATTTTGTATATTAGGACTTCCTATTTCAAAAATAAAGATTTAACCAAGATGCTATTAGAAGAATGGGAAATATTAGCCGATCCACAGCAAGACTGATTTATTATGCCTATTCTCAATCCAATCTCATTTATTTATTACCTGCAAGAAGTCAATATTCTAAAATAAGTCAAACTTCATATAGAATCCAGAACAAAGCATCATTTTTCAAAATCTCTTGGTTGACATTTAATGATGAATTCAAAATTCTTAGAATTGATTTTTATCTGATTTTACAAGAAATTCAGAATTACTTATAAAAATAATATTAGGACTAATAAAGAAAAAAATTAAATCATATTCGATTCTATGAAACTTTATAAATTACAATAATTGAAACAAAAGAAATCCACACATAGTTCAATAATGTTTGAAGAAATATGTATTCATGTAACAAAAAATCATTGATCTGAATATTTAGTTTTCATTATTGTTAGTTAGTTTTACCTAAAAAAATGTCTCTATAAAACCTAAATGTATACAGTTACTAAGTGAAAAACATTTCTTCAAACCATAATCTTCTATGAGGGAATTTGTATTTTGTAATCGCATCACAAAACTTGTAATCTTAGCCGTTTGATGTGAAAAATAAAATACAAATGTTATTGAAAAATTCTTTCAACTCTGCTTTTTTAATTAAAATTGTTTATCTTTCATATCAAATAGAGAAGCGTAAAAATTCCCTTGAATCTATAGTCAACAAGCTTTTTTCAGTCTCAGATCTGAGAATGACAAATTTCTCAAAAGTAGAATATTTTTTTGGTTTTAAGAAATTCTTATTTGCAATAATTACTCACTAACCTGTGAAAATATTAAATTTCTCATTGCTTTGATACTAGCATTCAGAACACCAGGGGTATTATCGTCCAGGCAGAATCGAATAACAAAGAACATTTGTTCTATGGGTATTTCTATGATTTCATCATACACCCCTGTGGAATTTAGTGAGAGGATGTTTGCAATGCTGTTGAGTGCTAGGATTTTCTGTTGAATAACACTGGATCTGAAAATACAGAAAACCTGCTGCATGAACTGATTCGATATTGTTTAAAATTGTGAGGGGGGTACCAAAAGTGGATCACCAG
>JAFIRS010007460.1:0-24937 GCA_018342105.1 Gonioctena quinquepunctata | reverse complement strand
CCCCTATTTTTCTACCCGTAAGGGTCGATAATTCCATTCGAAATCCAAATATGATCAACTATGAGGTATACCCTATCTGATAAAAGAAGAATCATCCAAATCGGAAAACCCACTACAAAGTTGTGCCTGATAGAATCGGTTAACGGACCAGAATTCAGAGGGTGAGTGATCAATATCCTTCATTTCGCTACCCTTAGGGGTGGATTTCATCTTTTGAATTCAAATGGGACCAACTTCGAAGTACACCCTATCCACTGGAAAAAGAATGATCGGAATCGGACGTCTCAGTAAAATGTTATGCGAGATCATACATAAAAAAAAATATACGCGTCGACTAGAGAACCTCCTCCTTTTTGGTATCGTCGGTTAAAAATATGTAGTTCCAAGTTTCTACGTCACATGGTTTCTGAGAAAATCGGCAGTGACAGACAGAGACGTGTGAGTGATCTTATAAAGGTTCAGTTTTACCCTCAAAACCTTTCTTGAAGAAGAAACACAGTAAACTTATATGGAAGTTTTAGTAGTTATTCGACTATGTCCTTCAGTTTCGCCTTTTAGGCCCGATATTATAATAGACCAGGGTCGATAATTTTTGAAACAAAAAAAAATTATAGTAGAATGAAACTCATTGGAAAAGGAAGAGAATATAACAAAAATCAAAGGAAAAATAATTTACGGGCGATCTGAGGTCGAGAAGTGGAAGGGGGTGAGTTTTTAAGGGTAAAAAACGGTTTATCTCGATTTCCGGCAAAACTACAAGTCCTATGGAAAAAAGTTAAATGGCAAAGTTGTAGGTAATAAAAAGATCTACAACTTTGGTATCCACACTTTTTGACATAATCTCAAAATTTATGTGAAAAATTCAAATAACCAAGTTTTTGGTTTTTTATTTTTACCTTTTACAAAAAAAAAATTTTTCACGAAATTTGGTGAAAACTTACTTTTTTATGTCCCAAACACACTGTAATTTTTTTTATTTAAAATATTTATTTTTCCACCTTATTTTGACTTAATATTGAAAAATCACCCTAATTTTCAATCAGGAATGGACCTTTACATTTACGAAAAAAAAAATCCAAAACTTATATAGGTCGATTATATTTCATATGAAACGTCAATTGACTTAGAATGCCATCATATATTTTTTATTTCGAAAAGATATTGCGTTTGAAAGTGTACCCGTGACGTCACGTTCATCGAAAACTACCCCCTACATAATCCACGTTCAGAAACACGCATTACTGTTCTTGTCAAAAATATAGCTCACTGCTTGATATACACCATTAATATATAATTTAACACTGTTTATTGATAGACTCATCAACAAAAAAACCCATTTCAACAACAGTTTTCTTTATTTAAAACATTTAAAGTTTCTGAACGGGCCTTCCTTTTGATGAAGAGCGACCATTGGCAACACCGCAAATATTAAAGACAGTTCCCATTAAAATCATATTGACATTTGAGGTTAATGTTTATTTTTGTCAACTTATTAATTTCTCAATATCATAAACGATTTGGTGTGTTTATAATGAAACAAGGCTTCGTAAAATTTGCCAAGGGTGGATTATGAGATGATTGACTCTTTTTATATATTTTTATGCTTGGTTTATGCAACGTTCCCAAGAACTAAGCGAACTAATAACTAAGGATTCAACACTAGAAAATCAATCAGCGCGTTTATGGAACCCCTAGTACAAGAACTAAGAACCATGACTAGAAAGTTGCCCAACTTTCAACTAAGAACTTTGGTTCATAGTTAAAACGTTCATGATTGTTTAGATATAATCAATCATAATTGCATTATACTGTGAATATATATGTAGGCTTTGTCTGTTTGTATTATAATATAAATAAATTCATATTCGGTACCTGTTAGTGTTTCCTTCATGTGATGAGTCAATATTTATTAAGTTTGAACTACTGAAAATATAATTAATAATCCAGAATGAATAGACTTGAAGTATGTTCATACAAATTTCGTAAATTTTTTTCAAAATTATTTACTTTTTTCACACCAATTCTTTGTTGAGGGATACTAATCTATTTTTTACAAATACAGGCTTACATTTTCTATGGTAAAATTTTTCCCTATGGTTACAAAGCTATAGAAAATAAAATATTTCTGAAGATATTGGCATTCATGAAGAGAATGTGACAACAAACCTTAGAAAACTTTGACATAATACTGCACATTCTAGTTATTCAAAGTATTTTTGAATTTCAATCAATCAAAATAGAAGAAATGAATCTTATCGACAATGTTGTTAAAGAATTCGTCCACCGTATGCTCCTGAAATAAATTGTATTGTGCCATTTGGAGTAGCAGATATTAAAAATTTTACAGTATTGCATTTTTTCTATTCTGACCAAGTCATGGACAGACGAACAGGATCAGATGGTTTTTCAATTTCCAGACAATAATTGAATTAACTTTCTTATAGCGAGCTCTGAAAGGGATCGGCAAATTTCTTCCAATTTCAGATATGTCAGGCCAATATATAAGCTCTTATAAACAATTTGCCATCATAGACACAGCTTTTGTGAAAATCTTGTGAACACTTGATTTACTCATATCAAAGTCATCAGCCAATCGAGAGTATACATCCCCAACCCGTATCTTTTTTTAACTTATCGGAACATCCATATATTTAATTTACTCAATTTTGGTAATGTATTTCACAATGTGGTAAACATTTTCAGGGAGCCCCAAATAATATTACTCTTCTTTTCTATAAGTGCAATAGATAAGCGCTGGCGCTGCTGTCCCTCGATATTTTCACAATCAGGATCGGATGAAGACTGACTAGGAATATTCTCAGTTTTTTTTTTAGTGGTGTTATTTTGGTGAATCAGATAATGTACTAGCTTGGCTACTGCTAGGAGAACTATTCGAAACTCTTGAGTAAATATTTCCCATGGATGTAATGTCACTCAACACAGTTTTACTAGCTGAAGGAGTGATGTTTTCATTTGGTTTGGGTTTCTTCATCGTTCGTAGGTCATATACTTATGATGAAACATTGTCAGACCAATGTCGTTTCAGGTTGATATGTGGACAGACATCTTGCTTTAACATAAATTTGGATCCCCTTGTTCTAGCATATTCCTAATTCGTAGTATCTTCTTCCAGCTGAAACCAAAGAACAATATGTTTATAGGACTGGATATAAAATACAGTACTGATCGATGATTTTGCAAACTTGCATTGAGTGAAATTAAAGATCGTTCCTTGATGTACTCACCTGGAAATGTTCTGCACAAAAGCATATATTTCCGCTTTTTACAAAAGTTTATTTTTTATTCTTCCACCTGACACATAGCACTTTTTAGACATTTTCATAGTTATTAAAATTAGAAAATAATTTCCGAAATTTTTCAATACCAAACATTCATGGCGAGCTTGTTCATTTGCAGCAGTTCTCTGCATATCTCGTGTCTCGTATCAGTCGTATCAGATATATGCAAGAAAAAGAGCTGAAGAGAGAAAAATGATTGATAATATTCTATTCCGTGAAGCAAACGAACGAACCTATCAAAGTATCAAATAACAAATGTCATTACGTCACAATTCCATTATTCGCAACTCATACAACGATGCCAAATCAACTTTTAGTGAACGTGACGTCACGAAACCACTTTTTTCCGGATTATGGAAAAACTACCCATCAGAAAAATAAAATAAAAAATCCCAAGTGATATTAGCACATATACTTTCTAATTACAGTGTTTTCTCATAGTGCATAAAAAGGTCCATTCTCCCGTCAAAATATCAGGTTTTTTAAAAAAATCGGTGGGCTTTTTGTTAGTTGAAATCTCTACTTTCTGATAGTGTAAAAAAAAATACACTACTATGGTAAATGTTCTCAGAAAATGCAAAGAAATAACAGGTAGTAAGGCCCAGACCCTCCTAGCCCCTTCCCCACTTCTCTATGAAATACCTTTTGATGGGCTAAAATTTTCCGTAGGTCACTCAGGTATATAAGTTATCTTAAAATAGCAATAAATAGGCATCTACGCATATAATTTAAAGAAGATTCTACAACTTTCTCAAAATATTGTAGATGTCTTATTAAATTCGGATTCGAGTTTTTTTCGTTTCTTTGCATTTTCTGTCAAAGTGATGTACTTCTTTTTTATACCATCAGAAAGTAGAGATTTCAACGAACAAAAAGCCCACCGACTTTTTTAAAAAAACTGATATTTTGACGGGAGAATTTTCGATTGAAAATTAGGGTGCTTTTTCGATATTAAGTCAAAATAAGGTGAAAAAATAAATATTTTAAATAAAAAAAATTACAGTGTGTTTGGAACATAAAAAAGGAGGTTTTTACCAAATTTAGTGAAAAAAAAATTGTTGTAGAAGATAAAAATAAAAAGCCAAAAACTTGGTTATTTGAATTTTTCACATACATTTTGAGGTTATGTAAAAAAAGTGTACATACAAAAGTTGTAGATCTTTTTATTACCTACAACTTTGCCTTTTAAGTTTTTTCCATAGGACTTGTAGTTTTGCCGTAAATCGAGATAAACCGTTTTTTACCCTTAATTAACTCACCCCCTTCCACTTCCCGACCTCAAATCGCCCGTAAATTATTTTTCCTTTCATATTTGTTATATTCTCTTCCTTTTCCAATGGATTTCATCCTACTACTATTTTTTTTTTCACTTTTTACCATTTTCAAAGGTTTCAGCACTGGTCTATAATGCCAGTTTAAACTCCGAAAACCTTAAACCAGTTTATCTTCAAGTTTGAACCAAAGGTAGTGAAAAAGTCGTTTTATAAAAACACATAGGATTTTTATTTTCCATGTATATAAATGTCATCGTCACTTGACCTTATGGTGTTTCGTTTCCTTCAAACCATACCTGACGTCACTCAAGAGTTTAAACTGACATTATAGTATCGGGCCTTAATAGATCTTTTACTATCTCATATTTCACTATCAAAATTCAACAGATAACAGTTGTAGGCCATACAGATAATCGTCACCATTTCCTCAAATACACAGTAGGCCATAATCGGCTCACAATCAAATCGTGCATTAGGTACATTGTTATGTAAATCCAAAATAGTAGGAATTCCCCATCGAGACAAACTGAATGAGGAAACGGAGACCGCGACACTAGGTCGTTCTCTCTTCAATTTTACGTGGTGACAGCTGTTCGCGGAAAAGAGACTCGACTGGGTATTCCCCATCGTGTTACGAGTTGTGAAATTTATATTTAATAATTCGCATCACAACATATCTCCCAATAATTGACCCTGCGATAATCACGAATCTCGAAGTGATTATGTATTTGACTGATTTATTTATAGATGTATTCAATTGATATCCAACAGATGTAAACGTTCACAGCAACATTAAACATTAAACAATAAGAAAATTGTTCATTCACTGAATTATCAAATCGGATACACAAGATGCGAAAATAGAAATGGAATGAGTATGTGTGTAATCCTTGATAGTTTTTTGGGATAGTAATCTTTCTCAATCTGAAAACTTTTTTTTTTCTGTCAGGCAAAACTTGGAATAAAAGACAAATTACTGACTAATTGAATATTTTTCTACCTATTCGTTAAAAATAATTTGGTGTATGCTTATCGAGGAATATCAATTTGTTGCTCTTCTACACTTAATTGTAGTTGTCGTGAAATCCACTTCCAATCAGATTTCGTTTATATTCATACCACTTTTAGTTAACATTATTTCCTGTATCATATTAAATTTTTGGAATGAATTACCACACCGAAAGCGAAATATAAGGCTTCAAAGTTGCAACGTTTAACACGTAATCCCTATACCTATAGTGAGCTACCGAGGACACCACATTTTAAGCATAACTAAAAACCCTCCATTCAGATCTTTTTGAAAAACTAGTATATTATTGAAAGGTAAATAACAAATTTTATAGAAAATTTTATACTTGTCATTTTCAACCAATCAGATGCTTTATTTCGACATTGTTACTATGGTAACAAGCAAATTTTCTGAAAATTTTTCATCCACATTAGCATGTAGACGTAAAATTAATAAGTGGAAATTTCCCGGCACATGACAGCTATCATATAATTAGACAAAAATAATATTGAAATAATATTGACAATATTTTTTATTTACTTACTTTATAAGTTGGAAATATTACAACAATTTATAAAGGTGTACATTCTATAATTTCATTAATTAATTTTTAATTCTTCAAAAATTCCACTTCTACCTCCTCTTTCCCAAGTGGTGAATAAAACACAGAACCGGTGTTTTTTTTAACAATATGCCCGTGTTTCATAAAATAAAAATAGTACTGAGACACCAGTTTATTTCATTGAGTATTAGATTTGTGTCCAAAAGAAGGCACAATATCACGCAGAATGTTGCCAATCTCTTTAAATAAGTTTTCTTGCTCATGATTTAATCCAGATTCTTCCACTAGGTAAGTTAGATATTTTACATTTTTATGGTACATTTTAATGTGCTGTGATTCTTTGCAAAAGGAACACAATTCATACGATTGAAAGTTCATTTTATTATCACTTTTTTACTAACTTATGATTGTATACAATGTTATGAGGAACTTATAATGCCACAAATAAAAAATTGATTGATAGGAGCAGTGAATGTCACATCCATGGCTAACTTTACAAAATATTTTTTTAACCGGCAACATACGCCAACAACATTCTATTTAGAATAAATAATAAAATATCCCGATTTCCTGAATTATTTGAAAAACAAATTATTACCGCTAATATAAATTTTTCTTAGAATTAAACCTAAAAGAATATGAAAAATATTTAAGTATATATGTATAGGTATAGTTATATATTTTTTGCTGAGTATCACCTTTGTGTGTAGTCAATATCGACATTTCCCAGAAACCTAGTAAGAAAATTATATGAAATCAATTATTTTTATATAATAATGTATCTGATATTATAAATTTTATTTTACTAGGGTACGGGAAAAATAAAAAAAAATATCCCGCAATACGAACATCCACTTTTATTTGTAATCAATATTGACATTTCTCTGAAACCCAGTAAGAACATTGTATGAAAACAATCAATTTTATATAAAAATTTATCCGATATTATATATTTTATTTCACTAGGGCACGGGGAAAATAAAAAAATATCTCCCGCAATACGAACGTATCCACTTTCATTTTTAGTCAATATTAACATTTCCCTGAAACCTAGTAAGAAAATTGTATGAAATCATTTTACATAATAGTTTATCTGATATTATATATTTTATTTTACTAGGGAACAGGGAAAATCAGAAAAAAATCTCCCCCAAAACTCCCATTACACACAGCATTCTATTTATTTGTGAGTATAGTCAAAATAAATATTTACGTAATGTTTTCTATTTTAATATAATTCCGGTATAAAATTGTCTTACCGAATCCCCCACGTGCTTGAATTAATTGCGGAAAATTTGTCTCGTACATGAATTTTTAAAGAAAATTCATGTACTCAAAAAATTCATGCTCTAGGGCAATAATTCATGCTCTAGGGAGATTATAAGTGAAAAAATTAAGCACGCGTAGCCATACAGTTATTTAGTTATTGCCATAAGAAGTTTCTAAATTATTTGCGGATGAGAAGTGCTGAGAATCGTGGCAACGCCTCAAGCAAGCGCTCGTGATTTAAATAAGCGAGAGCGCCAGGGTCTTGCTGTTTGAATTGAACTATGTTTTGGAATGCACATATTTATGAATAATAATTGTGAATAATTGCGTTAATATATACTGATGCATTTTGAACATATTACAATAGGAATAGATATGAAATAAAATATAGTTTTAGCGAGTAACGGCAAACAACAGTGCATTAACTTTATTTTATTTATACATTTGTACAACATTTTTAAATTTAAGGAAAAAATATAACGTATAAATCTACAAAAAATATAATCAACAATGAATGTAATATTATTTATTTTTCCAACTATTATACTAAATAATCACTTGATTGACTAAACATTTATTTTTAAATCATTAATGATTTTATTTAATGCTTTCCTATTTTTAGGAACTCTAGGTTTTTCTTTCTCCAATTTTTAGGTGATTAATCACAGCTTCTCCTCCATCGTTGTTGCGCAATTTTTTTCAATAAATCCCGTGATATAATTTTTTTTGAGGCACTTAAATTAGGTAAATTACAAGATATTCTTTCGTTCTCAGGTCGCTCTGAAATACATTATTTATATGATTTCGTGTATATTGATAATTCTGACTCTTTACCAATAAAACGATCTAATTTTTGCAAAATATGTACATCATACATCGCTTCGTGGAAATTAATTATCTGATGTTTCGTTTGGTATTGAATCTTTGGCTAATTTTGATAACTCGAACATTCCTGGCCCTTTTCGATCTGGGGACGTTTTTCGAAAAATAATTAAGCTATCCACAAATCGTGCTATCATGGTAAAATCTTCTATTACATTATTATTAATGACTGGTCATAGCTCTTAGTAATCTAGGCACATCCCTATTATGCGCAAGTAGATAAATTTAAAAATACTCTAAATGCTACCAAACAATCTACTAAATTTTGTGAATCGACTTGTACATCATTCAAATATAATTGACCAGAAATTGTACTCAATCCCGTAATTTTGGTCGCCACAGACAGGATTGATGCTTCGTAGGGCAACATATACAGTGCTTCTCAAAAGTCCCCTCCCCCCCTCTTATTTTTGGAACGATTATACATAAACAAGTGAAATTTGGAAATTGAATATTAAGGGTTGGAAACTTCCCTACTAGTGATGATAGATGACGAAATCGTCAAAGATGACGTCACAAGGCCATTGTGACCAATAATTTTAAATGGAACCCTACGGCAAGCGACACCTCTTTTAAAAGGTATCGAAAAAACGTATTCAAAGATACTAATTTTGTTTGTGTTTATGGCAGTTTTGGCAACTCGCTTTTAAAAAACGCAAAGCTGTGATGAATTAAATCAGTTAATACTAAAATTCCAGATTCAAGCTCCGCCTCTGGATAGTTGTCAAATAAGCTGACGTTTTTGTTAGTCTCCCTAATTCGACGTTTTTGTAATTGTCCAAAGTTTTTGTACATTTAATAATTTGTGTATTGTTGATCGAACGTTTAACTGTTTTAGCAGCTTTTGGTATAGTATTTCTAATCCCAATTGGACCGATATAAAAAGTTTCGAGAAGTAATTCTCTTCCACACGACAGAACTTTTTTAATATTGTACCAGGAACGCTTTGAAAGTAAAAACAATGGTAGTATATGAATTTCCCATTTGCCGGGCTGGAAGCTAACGAGCCAGAGACAGGGTTAGCACTTAGCTTCCCTTGACATTGCGACCAGCTGGGGTCTATTGTATCACTCTGTCGTCAGTGGTTCCTCATTCAAACAGGTTTGTGCCTTCAATTAGGTTTAGAAGCCTGTTGATAAGGTTCTTCGGATTCATGCCTGTTTCCGGGCTGATCCCTCCAAGGTTCTGTGTCGCCTACTACTTAGGGCGTCACAGTCGAAGATTGAAAGACAAGAGTTAGACCCGAGGCCTCCTCTTGTCTCTAATCGACAAGCCATTCTTCAGTATCTATCCCCATGTCCTGGGTTTTGTTGAGCTGAAGAATCTTTTGGTTTCCATTTTCCCGAATGGCTTTGGCATCCACTCTGTTTCCGGGTGTTTCTCAGTAGGTGTTCGACCATCTGCTGGTCCGTCCTCGGTTGTGTTTACGGTTTCTGGTGCCAAGTGTGATTCAACTGGAATCTCCTCGACTTCCATACCCGCTATCAGTGTTGGGTCTTCTTCAACTGGAAGTTCCCCAGGGTTGTTTTTCTCTGTGGTTTCCATTTCGTTCCCACGAGTGTAGGGGAAAGGGTCGTCCACACCTGCGGTGCCCCCTGCGCAGGTGTAGGACAGATTACTCTGGGAGGTCGCCATGTATCCCAGAGGCTCCGTTTGTGATACCTGACTGGCTCAGGTATCATCCATCCCTCGGCACGGGTCGCTTGACGCCTTGGATTAAGCCATGTTGTGGTGGCATTTAGTTTGAGATTGACTTAGAGATCCGCAGGTTTTGACCATTTCTGGTCATTCCCACTGGATTTTCCTTATCAACCCCGTTATCCAGCGATACCACTTGGAGGTAGCCACCTTAGTTTCCGCAACCCATCTTCATCTCTCGTAGGAGATGAACATGTGTTGACGCAAACTACTTAATGTTTACTAATGAGCCATTAAAACTGCTATAAACACAAACAAAATTAGTATCACTGAATAGGTTTTTTCGATATCTTTTAAAAGAGGTGTCGCTTGCCGTATGGTTTCATTTAAAACTATTGGTCACAATGGCCTTGTGACGTCATCTTTGACGATTTTGTCATCTATCATCACTAGTAGGAAAGTTACAACCTTTAATATTCAGTTTTCAAATTTCACTTGTTTATGTATAATCGTTCCAAAAATAAGAGGGGGGGAGGGGACTTTTAAGAAGCACTGTATATATTAAATTCTCTATTTTCACATTTGGCGGCGGTTTGTAGAATGTCATCAGTTATGCACAATCCAGATGTTTCTAAATCAAAATAAACTATGGAATAATTTATTGATATTGATTCGATGTTTTTTAATAATAGTGATGATGCTCTTGATTCGTTAATTCCAAGGTTTGGTTGATAGGTATGTTACACCTTCCGACTTTTCCTTCAATTAAACTCTGCGCAACTTTTTTCTCCTGATGTTAGCATCAGTATTCTTTTTTTCTTATCAGAATCGTATCTTTGATCATATGTAGCTGTATGACTACCTGGTTCCAAATTAAATTTTTTTCATATATTCAATAACGATACCTCGCCAATGTTTTTAGAGCAAACTGCACTGTATCTTGAACAACTAAATTCGAGCGATCGTTGGATTGCAACGTTGCCAACAGTCCAGTCATGGCTTATTTGCTGTATAACGCATGCTAGTTGCGTTTCTGAGTGTACAGTTCCCTTAAAATAGATCCCTCTAATTCAGCGTTTGAACATGTATCGCCTCGCGCTACAATCGAGCCTAATTTTTGACACTGTTTGTAGCACGACAACTACCTTAAAAGTGTCAAGAATAAGTATTCCTCCCCAAAAAATAAGCTTCAAACCAAGTACGTATCCAGGGGCGGGGGGGTCTAGACTCCCGAAAATATTATAGAGATTAGATCAACACACAAAATCACTAAATGCAGCGCCAAAAATGCCTTTCTGTCTAGGACATTTCCGATCTGCGGGGCGGGCGGTGACCGGGCATTTGACAGTCATCGCGGCAGCGCACAGTGGAGTACCTATTTGTGACAAAACCCTGGCCAACAAATTTTTTTATGTGTTTTGGAAATAAAACTATTGCTTTTAGCTTACTTTGTAATGGTAAATACTCCTAAAAATACCTCTATAAATCAATCTTTATTATATATATATATATATATATATATATATATATATATATATATGAATGGAAAGAATATCGAGGGGACTGGTAAACAAAATGGAAGAAATTTATTGGACATAGCCCTCAAAGAGAAGTGTTAACTGTAGACACGTGTTTCGGGCTCTCGGCCCTCATCAGTACGGTGAAGAAGTGCAAGGATGAGCAACACTTGGTAGAAAACAACAAATCAATGGAGTCAACAACAGAAGCCAGCCGCACATTTGTGGTTTCGGTTAGCAGACCCTGCATCCAGGGTAACAACCAACGTCACCACGGAGGCAGCTATAGCTACCTGCGTGACATCCGAGTCCAGGATATATATATATATATATATATATATATATATATATATATATATAGAAGAAAGGGTAGTCTCGTGACTGGACTAGTTGAAAAAAACTATGAATTTGAAATAAACTTTGTAGAAAGGATATTCCTTGAGGTTGCAGTCAAAATAATGGCCTATGAGAAAAAGTAAACTCTTTCTTATTTAGTCAAGCTTTCGAAAATGTTTATTTTCATTATCAAGACAAGCTGTGGAGAAAAAAGAAAACACAATTGTGAAATACGATTTTAAACAAATCTATAGAACTTACTAAGGTGAGGTTAAGTGAAGACAGCGAACTAAACACCATTTCGTGTTTGAGGACTTTTCAAAATCATATCACTATGACCCACTACTGGTAATATATAAAAAACTAAACAATGGCACTCGCCCATATTGTTTAAGATAATTAAATTAACACTTTAAAATTTGAAACGGCAACAAATTACCACATGGTTGAAGCGTGACTGAAAAAGGAAAATGGTAGCTGACAAGTAATACATGACATGAAGTGTCAAGTGTCAAATGTCATCTGTCCAAACATGAAACAGTCAAGGGAGAACCATGTGCTTTGTCCACAAAACAGAAGGAATAGTACCAATCTATATGACACAAAAAAGAAAATTTTTGTTTAATGAGAGAAACAATCAAAAAATACTAAGCAATTTTTTATATTAAATTGGAATCAAGTTTCAACAAGTAATTGTAAATGACACTAAGGTTGGAAATATCAGAACGTTTATTCATACTGTTTGGTTCATTTTTTATGAAAACCATTTCTAGGAAATTCCTTTTATGATAGTTATTCTCTACTGCTAAAATGGAAGGGTTGTTAAAATTACTAAAATGATTAGAATTAATATTATGTTCAGCTAATGCACAACTGTTTTTTTTTATTTTGGAATCACTCTTATGAGATGTCTATGTGACCTGTTAAATTCCTACCCGTCTGCCCGATATAAATTTTATCACATTTTAGGCAAGGAATACTATATATGACATTTGATTTCACATATATCGTTAAAGGGGCTTTAGTTCTAGTGTAAAGGCTTGCAATAGTTTTAATGTTTTTGTTTTGCAATGCGTAGTTTATCTAGTTTGAACACATTTGTCAGTTTTGAAGTTAGTTCTCTTACATAAGGTAATGTTTTGTAAATAAAAGGTTCTATTGGTTGAGGTTGTGGACTTGAATTTATTCTTAGAGGATTTACTGTTTCAAGGTCTAAATTTATAATTGTATTTCCAGATTCAATAGTAGTAACACTGGGTTGACGATCAGTACTGAATAGTAATTTATTAATCAATTTGATTGGATATGAATTTTCTTTTAATATTGTTTTAAGTTCATTTAAACATTCCTTTTGAAAAGTAGGATGTGATAAACACACTACTCTGTTTTTCATATCTTTCACCAAGTTTGTTTTCATGTTTGGAGCATGATAGAATGGAAACTTTGAACTATTCGACTATTGGTTTATACATTTTGTGCGAAGAATATTGTCCAACCCTCTACATACTCTCATATCTAAATAAGGAATGCTTCGGTTGACTTCTACCTCAGAGGTAAATTGTAAATTGATATCGTAGCTGTTGAAGTAGATGAAGCTTTATTCTACTTCAACAGCTACGATATCAATTTACAATTTACCTCTGAGGTAGAAGTCAACCGAAGCATTCCTTATTTAGATATGAGAGTATGTAGAGGGTTGGACAATATTCTTCGCACAAAATGGTATAGGAAACCAATATGTTCGAATAGATTCATAAGTTTCCAAACTCGATGGCCTATTAAACGTTTCTGTACCCTTTGAATATGGTATGGATAAAATTGTTGATAATTCTCCAAACTGTGGACTGAATAGAATTGAGAGCTTCAGCAATTATTCTTGAACTTGTTTCTGGATTCTCCTCGAGAGCGTTCAAAACAGCTTCTTCCAATTCTGGGGTTCGGACTGCTCGTGGTATTCCAATTATATCAGCTGCCTTCTTAAAGCTACCTGTTTCTGCCAAACGACGGTGGAGACTGGTAAATGTTGGAGCTGAAGGCAGTACTCGATTAGGAAATCGCTCCTGGTAAATACGTCTTGCTCCGCGCGCATTGCCATCCGCGAGGCCATAAACGAAATGCATATCGGCTAAATGAGCGTTATTGTTTAAATAATCCATTTTTTCAAAATTGGTGTTTTAAAACTTACGGAAACTTCAACAAAACGTTTAACTGTCACATAATATGTGATTACCAAAACTACTTGTTTGAACGTCAAATTCATTTACTGAGCATTCTTGTGGAAAATGCAAAATAATGGTAATAACTTCAACACGCATCGATTATCAAATAATCGACTTGAAATTTTGAAGTCCAAATATCTAGAAAACAGTTGCTTATAGCGACTTGCAGTTAGGGAGGTGGCGAGCAAAATTTCGATATAATCGGCACAAGTGGCAGACGTTATTAATAGCGAGAATTATACCTTTAGAAACACCAAGGACCACGCCTGCCACCATGGTGGCGCAGCGTTGTCAATTGACAGCGTTTCAAAAATGTAAAAAAAAGGTGTGCACATGTCTGCCTTTGGGGCTGATGGTCACAATCATCATGTAAACACAGAAAATCGAAGAGGCAGACATCCAGGGCTCTGACTGTTGTAGTATTTGATTTTTTATGTTATTTTTATGATTTAAAAAACTGTATATAAAGTGCAAACTTGGCAGACCTGAATTGTTCGATTGAAAACAATGAGAAGGACCATGGAAAAATAGTCTGCCAGCATGTTGCCTCTGCGTTTTCTATTGACAGCGCTTCAAAAATGTAAAAAAAAGGTGTGCTATATTATGCGCACATGTCTGCCTCTTGAACTGATGTTTAGATTTCTTATAAAAACCAAGAAAATCGATGAGGCAGGCCTGTGATATTCCAAAGCCAGACCATTTGATTTTTTTTTCCAACCCGACGCTCGCGCCAAGTTACGAGTACAGAATTCTACGTCTACTGAATATTATTGAAAATAATTAATATAATTATTTTATAGAATAAGGCAGCCTGTCATTGGAGATTACTCCATTAATGAGGTAATTCTTCAGCCAGTCAATAGCTTATGCGATTTGGGAATTATTTTCGATAAGGATCTTAGCTTCATTGATCATGTCAATAACATCTGTAATAAAGCGCTCAGAATGCTCGGATTCATTAAGAGGAATACTCACCATATTACAGACTATGATGCTATAAAGTCATTATACTTTCCACTGGTTCGGAGTATCTTGGAATATAATAGCGTTATTTGGTGTCTTCTTTATGCTCGTCATAAAGAGAGACTTGAAAAAGTTCAGAATCGTTTCACTAAATATCTAATTTGGAAACTTGGCCTACCCTACTTTGGATTTAACCCGCAAATGAGGCTTTCTGTATTAGATTTATTGTCACTTGAGGACAGACGTGAACTTGCAATGGTTCTATTCCTTCATAAAATAATAAACTTCCACTATAATTGTTCAGCCATTTTAGAAGAGCTTTGCTTTCGGTTAACTCAAGAACCTTGAGAAGTAATCACATTTTTCATTTGGGTTGCGATTCTACAGGACTAACTATGACTCGATGGCAATAAGTTGTAGACTTCAGAAAAATTTTAATACACACTTTTCAGAACTTGATCTTTTTCATCTGTCACATTTAAAATTCAAAAAAATGGCAATCAGAGAACTTCATCCAGCGATTGTTCATTAAACTTCTGAATAGTCGTTATTTATTGATTATCGATTTTAATGTTCATAACTTACTCTAGTGTTTAATGTCTTTCTTTTTTTATTGAACCTTCCTTGTGCTTACCATTTTGATTTTATTACAATGAATAATGTACTACTAGGCTAATGAAAATTCAAACAATTGTACAGCTAAAAATCAGTGAGCAAAGTGTCCAGGGAGTCACAATGAAACGAATGGGCGCAATGAGAACCGTGTGCAAATGACTTAATAGAGCTTTTTTTACATTTTTACAACTCCGTCCCGTGATAATGCAGAGCCCTGAATGTTTGCCTCTTCGATTTTCGTCATTTCCAGGATGATTGTGACCATGAACTCCAGAGGCAGACATGTGCAAATGATTTAATACCACCCCCTTTTTTAAGCAACTTCAACCCGCTGTAACGCGAAAACGCACCGACATAGGACCTTAATTGACTGGACCAAATCAATTCGTAGTGATCTAAACTGCAATCCACCTCGATGTGAAACTTGTGCTAATCATATACAGAAATGCTCGCCACCTCCCTAACTATTGTAACAACGGTAGCTTTTTTACGTAGATATGATAGAGGAATTGATTTTTTTACTGAAAAATGTGCTAGAAGTACGCTCAAAAAAGTTATGAATCTTCAAAAAAGAAAAAGACGTGTAGGTGGCGCCCCCTACGAGTAAGAGCAATAATAACATCAGGTTCGAATTTGACACCTCAAAAAACTTCTCAATACCAATTTTCGTTTAAAATAAGGTCAGTATTTCGAAAGTTATTTAAAAAAAACGAAAATAAAAATAAAACTTCAACACCCTGTATCTTGGAAACGAAGCGTTTCCGGACATATATTTATTTGGACGATTCATATTAGAATATTGTGAGGAATCACCTCCCTGAAGTTTGTCAAAAAACTTTTGGATCACCCTGTATACACCTTGTGTTATGTAGGTATGATGATAGAACATTTAATTTTTCACCTCTCATATAAGGAATGTCTGAAAAAAATATGGCATTTCTAGAGACCGTCGCGGGCAAATCCTCGGGCAAGATCTAGTTAATCATTAAAACCGCAACAAAACTTGCGAGTGATTGACATGCGGTTAAGGAAATGGGGAAAATGATACTAGGGGTAAAACCAGCGTAACTGGGTTTTTCCGTACGACTTCCGTTCACTTCTGAAGGTATATGCGGTACGTACTGTATAATATAACCGCAACATCTTCCCCGACAGAGACTCAAAATGAATAGGTATATAGATCATTTTAGGGATTTTAGGGACAGGTGTTCGCCAGCAGGTATGGATCAGAGTTATTATAGTTTTCCCAATATCAATTGCAGAAGCATAAAAAAGTCTTGCGGCGAAATCCTGTGAGCAGCAGTGGCGGAGATAACTAATTTCATTTAGATATTTTAAGATTTAAAAAATACTTCATAAATAATGAAAAATGAAAAAAAATTAAAGTCAAGATTTTATTTATATAAATACATTAAGAAAAAAAAAACTAGAATATCCTACAAAGCTAGAATATCCTAAAACGTATTTCGATCGGCACACACCAAGACCACAGACGATACTGGTTTTTAATCTTTCAGAGCTATTAAAACACAAATATAACGCGTGATTTATGCACCTGCACCTGCAAGATTTATGTCCGACTCGATTGGCCCAGACGAAGGTTGAAGAATAGACAGCAGTCACCAGGTCCACGTTGACTATCGGCTTTTTTGATCTACCGTTTGCCGACGGAAAATGTTTACGAGTAGTACAGATTATTTTTCGTTCCGTTTCTTCGCATATACGCTCGTGTTAGCGGATGAGTTTTATTTGTCTCTATAGAAACAGCTTCTGCAATTGATATTGGATGGACTATACTAGCAAATTCGGATATTTTACGGCAAAACTGTTTATCATTTATTGGAAAAAATCGATGAGGAATTCCAGACAGGATATAGGTATAGGTACCACGATCGCCAACAAACATTTTAAGTAAAATTCTGGCAGCTAATCGATAGTAGTTGGTGGTATACTTGTCTTTTATTAATTTATTCGAATTTCTGCTTGGCATTTTATAGATTTCTAAAATTCAGCTCTAAAATAAATTATTTGAAGAGAGTAAATGTATCATGTCATCTTCATCCGAATCGATTCGGGCTTCAATATCTGATAATAGACCAAGTTACTTTGAGGAATTCATTTTTGGTAACTTTGACTTCGTTGTAGACATTTAGTCGTATTAGACAAATATTGTAGTAATCTCGCAATCATTGTGGAACAGTAGGTATAAACTAGGACAAAAAATACCCAGGTAACTTAATTGGTGCCAAAATAGGTAATGTAGAGTGTATAGTAGACCTGTTTACCGACTTGTTTATTCCCTATGTGAACATACATGAGGTGATAATTAGGTTAATATTTACTAGAAAGTATTCCCTGAAAGTTCAAGCATTTTGAACACATTTTGGTGGTCACCTTTAGGTGAAATTTAACCTCAATAAATAACTCTATTGACCCATGAGGCTGTGAAGATATATTTGAAGTTAATAACAAGTAATTTCATACCATGCATTACATCTATTAAGTTTATGGTTTTTGAAGGAGATCCGGTGGTCTCAGTTACGGTTTTTATAACTAGAATTATAACTTTGGAGTTAGTTAGTGGTTGAAGGTGGAATATTTGGTCAGAAATAGGTAAATTCGGACTTCTTCAACCCATTTTACCCTTCTGCTTGGTATAATGTTCATATAATGTTAGTTGGGGTAGGTTAGACGTTTACAGAGAACGGATCATAGGACTATATTGAAATTTTGGTTTCTTGGGTAATTCGTTCTGCTCAATCGAGCTCAATCAATATTTTCAGCGCTGCGGCGTTGCCGCTTATATTGAAAAGTATCAACAACTTTGATATTTTACATAATAGTATATTATTGCATTTTTTGCTTTGCTATTGCTTCCCAATTATTTCTGTATAATATTTCCCTATACCTCCAGCGGTTTTCGAGAAATTAATTGATTTCCTTATTTTTTGTGAAAACCGATAGATACAAAAATGATTAAAAGTGCATTTTTCAAATGGAATACCCTGTATATTATCGAATATCCTGAAAGACAACTGAAGTTCCTTTCAAATGATGTATCATGTTCGTATATACCTCAATAGGTTTCCGAAATAAAATAATGTTTCCATAAAATTCGGATTATTTTGCCATATTTTGTATTAGTTAGCTATGGAATGTCATGGAACATGTCATTATGAAAATTCGACAATCAGTGCATCAATAATAAAACGTTTGCGCGTTCATTAACGGAAATTGTATCTGAAAAGAATCAAAATTGAATCCAATTACTATTCAAATGAAGTTTTGATAGATTCTTCATGATCAATGTGTTCAAATTATAGCAAGAACATAAAAAAAGCAGTTTATTTCCAACAGGGGTAACCAGTTACAGGAAATGTTATTTCAACAATCATTTAGATATGCACATATATAAATATATATAGAAGTAAATGCTGATAAGAACATTTGTAATTTAACATACAATTAAATTTTAAAGTTCAAGAGAAAAGTTTGAGTAAACAAATAAACAAGAAAACAAAAGAATACATAACACCAAAGTACTGTAAGGTTGCCGTAGTAGACATGAACATTATATATACTCAATAATACAAGATGTAACAGCATTCAATGAGTCAAAATGAATGTCAAAAATTTCACAAATTTTGTTAAAGCTATATACCGCACATGAAATTCAACGGTGATCGTAGCATAACGTTTGTTCGTGATGCTTCGCAATAAAACTTGGCATTTTGCCGACCTCCGATTCTAGGAACTAGGAAATTAATTTCGTTTAAAAGAGCAGCACAATCAATATTGTCATTAATTAATTTATGCAAAAATTTCATACCAAGAATAATTCTCCGTGTTTCCAAATATGTCATTTCGAAACGTGACAATAAAATATTATGATCGATGCCTCTCACAGGATATTGTCCATAAACTTTCAAGGATAAATATTTCAAAAATTTCCTCTGTACACTTTCGATTGACATTTTTTGGTAATCGTAGAATGGATTCCATATCAAAGAGCCATACTCCAACTTAGATCTGGCAAAGGCAAAATATAGCAATTTTATGGTGGCAACGTATTCGAAGTTTTTGCTATTTCTGTAAATGAAACCAAACATCCTATTTGCATCCGCAACCGTTTTTCTAATATGTGTTGTAAATGTGTATTTGCTGTCGTATGTTATACCAAGGTCCTTTATCTCATGTACCCGGATGATCGTGTTATTGTTGATAGTATAATTATACATTTTGGTTTTTGATTTTCTTGTAAACGATATAATATTGCATTTTTATACATTTAGTTGTAGACGATTATTATCACACCAAAGTTTAATTAAACCTAACTCAGACTGTACACAGTGACAATCAGTAATGTTATCGATTTTATAGTATAATTTAAGGTCATCTGCAAATAGGAGGCTGGGAGTATTCAAATAGGTTGCCAAGTCATTAATAAAAATTAAAAACAAGAGAGGCCCTAGATTAGAATCTTGTGGTACTCCAGACGTAACTACATATAAAGCAGATTTGGAAGATTCGTATTCAACAAACTGTTTTCTGTCAATTAGGTATGACTCAAGTAGAGTGAGCAGTTGCCTGGAGAGTCCCAATTTTATTAATCTACTAAGAAGAACATAGTGGTCTATTTGATCAAATTCCTTTTGGAAGTCCAAATAAATAACATGGACATGATTCTGCTAGTCTAAATGAGTATAGAAATATTGGTTTAAACATGCAAGGTTTGTTGAACACGATCTTTGTTGTACAAAGCCGTGCTGGGTGGGGGAAATAACTTTCTGAACATGAGAGTAAATGACCTTTTGCATACATATTTCAAAGAGTTTGGATAAATTACATAAAATAGAAATTGCTCTATAGTTTGTGATGTGACTTGAGTCGCCTTTTTTAAAATCGAACATATTCATATAGTATGTCAATACAATCTTTTATTACAAAACTAGGAACATTATCGACTCCCGCAGTAAGTTTATTTTTTAGTTTTTTTGAAGAAGTAGCAGTAGCATCAGTTTTGGAAAAAACACCTATGTCAGTATCATCAGTATCATCAAAGTTTTCACGGAGCTTGTTCTCATCAGAAACCAGGTATACACTTCTAAAATACTCTGCAAATCCGTTGACAATGTCCACGGGGTTATCAAATACTGCATCACCAAATTTCATTATACCCGGAATACGCGAGTGCCCCTTTTTACTATTTATGAATGACCAAAAATTCGAGCTGTCTGATGAAATATTGTTCTCCGCTGCGTTTGTGTATTTATTATACGCTAAGTTTATTTCTTTTTTACAATTTTTCTCAGTTCCGAATATCGATTCTGATAAAAAGCTGTTTTATATTTCTTGTAGTTTTTAAATGCTAACTCCTTTCTTTTTATGTGGCTAATAACATCGGCGTCGAACCAGGGGGGGGGGATTGACGAGTTCTTATTGTTTTCAATGGATCATGCATAAGGTTCAATGAAATGTATCCTGATTTACAACCAATGAACGAGATAAAATTTGTACGATTACAAAATAATTTCATCAGTTATGGGTCCTAACTGAAAACGAAACGAAATTTACTAAACCAATAAAAAACCATTTTCATTATGTAAAATAACAAATAAAACGTTAAAGAATTAACAAGTTAAACAATAACATAATAGTTACAAATTTAGAAAACTTTCACAATAATTGTTTTCAGAATGACCACCGTTGGTTTCCAAACATTTTAAAATCTGGATACTTGTAGAAAGATTTATGGACCTCCTTATCCCATTGGCATCTAGCTCCTCGTTGTAATTGATCACTCGTTGTTGTAATTGATCACTCGTTGGCACATGTCTTGTTCACTGAGTACCGATGTCATGTAAACTTTATAAACAAATAAAAATCAAGTGGTGTTAGGTCGGGTATTCTTACAGGCCAATTCCATAGTTCTAAACGTCTAAACCAGCGATCTTCGAACATTTGGAACAACGGAGTTGTTACTTACCCAGTGCAATGAACCGATGCCCCATCCAGTCGAAACCAGCAGGTACGATACTCCACTACTAACAGATTATCCAAAAAATCGTTCAACACTGACCTTAGAATTTCGAGATATTTCTTAGAATTCAACGGTTCATCGTATACGAGAATCTCATTTTCTTGACAATATATGTGGATTCTGGTCAGCCCAAAAATGTTTGTTTTTTTCTATTAATAAAATAACTAATAAAAAATCACGTCCGTCATTTTGAAGCCGCCATCTTGAACTTGTGAATTTTGCAAAAAAATTCATAATCTCCGACTCCAAAATCCCCACATACCAATTTTGAATAGAATCGGACCATAATTACAAAACTTGTCTGCCATCTTGAATTTATGAATTTTGCCAAAAAATTCATAATCTCAGACCTCGAAAACCTCCACATACCAATTTTGAATCGAATCGAACCATAAACACAAATCTCGTCTGCCATCTTGGAGCCGCCATTTTGTTTTTCTCTCTAATTCCATAATGAATTGTAACGGGAACTATGAACACCTGCCAAATTTCTCGTTACTTGGACAACTAGAAGTGGGTCAAATTTAACTTACACACATCGAGACAAGTGAAACTGAATAAAACCTTGTAAAAATGCCTTCCCTGGAAAATTTTGCTTCGTCTGTCCAAATGATTTTCTTCAAAAAGTTTAGGATTTCCTTGGGTGCGGATCAGAATGGTTTCACAAGAGTATCCTACTTTGATGATCTTCTGGTTTCAGGGCTTGAACTTTCGTAAACTTGTATGGGTGCATGTTATTTTTTTTTTTTTATGTTCTGGTTCCCACGAAAAGGGATATCCTGTAATGTTCAGAGAACATCGTGGGAACCTAGGGAAAGAAGGTAGGAGTTGGTGTTCTTCTTAAATTTCTGAAGGTTGTATGCCTCGGGGAACACCTCCCTAGGCAATGAGTTCCAAAGCCTCGCTGTTCGTTGGATGAACGAGTCTTTGGAAAGTGATGTTCTGCAGGTCTCCAAAGTGACCACGAAGTGGTGTGATGACTGAACTCGACGGGTTAATCTCGAAGAGACTGCCAAAGCAGGAACGATTGTTGATATTTCAGAAGAGCATCGCCCATGAAAATATCTATAAAATAGAGACAAATCGCCAACTTTTCTACGGTGTTCCAGACAAGTGAGCGAGTTTGTAAGCGAGGCATCACCGACGAGACGAATTGCCCTTTTTTTGGACAGAATCCAATAGCCTCAGGATATGTTTAGGTGCCGCACTCCAAATATGGGAACAGTATTCCAGGACAGGTCGGATCTGTGCCTTATAGATCATAAGCAGCTGACTGGGGTGAAATAGCTCTTGGCACGAAACAGAAAACCAAGTTTTGGGATGCATTTTTGGCAATGGACCTCACGTGATTTTCCCAGGAAAGGTTATTGCTGATAGTAATACCAAGCATCGATATGGATGGCTTCAGTGGTGTGGTTACTCCTGACAAGTTATGTTAGGCACAGTGAGATCGGCTTTTCTAGAGAAAAGACATGCTTGTGTTTTGTTTGCTTGAATTCTACCAAGTTATTAGATCCCCATTCGAGAATTGTTGCTAAGTCCATATTTATATTATTAACATTTCTTCCTCGTTCATTTCTGGTTTCACGGGCTGATATAGGGGGCCCCGGAGAGAAAGCGGTATGGAGGGTACTATCATCGGCAAAGCTGTGTACTGGACATGAAGTTGCTTTCAACAGGTCGTTGATGTGAAGTAGAAATAGTGTTGGTGCGAGAATGGATCCTTGCGGAACACCAGCATTTATGAGTAGAGTGTCAGATGAAACTCCATCGACCACTACATGGACAGACCTGTTTGAGAGAAAACTAGCAAGCAGAGAACACAGCTGAGGGGGCAAGCCATAAGACGGAAGCTTGGCGAGGTCCCTGGTGCCAAACTCGATCGAACGCCTTGGAGATATCTAATGCCACAGCTAAAGTTTCTCCATACTTTTCAATAGATAGCTGCCATATATGTGAGACGTAAGCGAGCAGGTCACCAGTTGATCTCTGATGGCGGAAGCCATATTGCCTATCGTTGACAATTCCTGAGTCTTCCAGATATTTCATGAGCTCGATGTTGATGGCTTTTTCCATGACCTTTGAAATAATAGATAGCAGTGCGATAGGTCTGTAGTTGCTAGGTAGGGCCTTTTTGCCTTTTTTTAGGGACTGGCTGTACTCTTGCAATTTTCCAATTGGACGGAAATACCCCCAAATTGTAAGAGTGGTTGAACAACTTGCAAAGAACAGGTGTTAGTTCGGGGGCACATTTCTTGAGAACAATCGGCGGAATTCCGTCAGATCCACAGGCTTTGTTGGTGTTGAGACCCAGCAAAATCTTTCTGATAGTACGTTGGCGAAAGGTGATCTCGGGCATGTGACTGTCAATAGGTGTAATGTTCGGGGGTTTTTTCCCGATGAATCCCGAGTGGAATTTCAGCAAATAGGTGCGCAAAGATATTGGCTTTTTCCTGGGCAGTCGTTGCTAGTGTTCCATCTTCTTTGGTTAGGGGGGGAAATGGCTGGAAGAAGTTTCTTCCCACAAACTTTGAAAGACCAAAATGAACGGGATCCGTTAGGACATTCAGCAAGTTTTGATCTTATTTTGGCTTTGTGGGCATCTTTTGAGCATTCTATTGTCTCTTTACATATGCCTCTAGCCTCGACATATGCTGCTCTGGTCTCAGGGCCCGGATTTTTTAGCCATTGATGGTATGCTGCCTGTTTGGAAGCCACAGCTCTAGAGCAGTTTCTGTTAAACCAGGTCTTATCGGATGATGTTCTTCTTTCGGTATTCGGTATGTAGGTTTGCATCCCCAACATGATGATTTCAGAAATTGTCTCAGCACATCGTGTTGGATCTACTGAAGAGAAACAAGCTCTCTTCCATGGAAACGCTGAGAAAAACATACGAAGACCTTCCCAGTCGGCCGAATTGTAATGCCACACGAGACGGGGTGGTATTGTGCAGCTCGATGGTAAATGGAAAGAGCATGTTGTGGAGATGAGGGTGTGTGTGTGTGTGTGTGTGTGTTATGATTATGAAGGATCCTTTGAACAATGGCATGAGTTAAGCCTAAATCTTCTGCATAATGTCTTCTTTTGAAGATAGAGGCTTCGGCAAGTTTTTTTTCCGCTCTCAGTTTCGACCCATAACTGATGAAATTATTTTGTAATCGTACAAATTTTCTCTCATTCATTGGTTGTAAATCGGGATACATTTCATTGAACCTGTTCTTGCTATAATTTGTTCACATTGACCATGAAGAACGAACAATTTCGACAAAACTTCATTTGAATAGTTATTACCTTCCATTTTGATTATTTTCAGA
>JAFIRS010007459.1:0-24950 GCA_018342105.1 Gonioctena quinquepunctata | reverse complement strand
ATTCAGTTACCAATAGAGAGGATATATGTTTTTGAAATCAATGTTTTTTTACTGTAAATTAATTAACTATCTATTCTTCAATCATTTGATTATTGTTTATAAGATTTGTAACTACCTATGTCAATTATGACTTTCAGTTATTAGGTATACCATTAAGTCTCCTTCTCCAAGAGGTCATTTTCAGGCATCGTTTTCGCGCACAAAAATCACTCACAATGCCTCCTTCTTTTTACCAGCTCAAACAAAAAACACCAAATCACTCATTTTTGGTACAACTTTGCACAAATGAAGCCGGTTTTATCGAAAAAATACTCCTTCAACAGTTAAACTTAATAACGTAACTTTTCACATGTACTGAATTTCATCTGTCAAATGAGAAAAGTTAGGTTATTTGAAACTGTTGAAGGAGAATTTTTTCGATGAAACCGGCGATATTTTGTGCAAAGTTGTACCGAAAATTAGTGATTTGGTGTTTGTAGTTTAAGCTGGTAAAAAGAAGGAGGCATGGTGAGTGATAGTTGAGCGCAAAAACGGTGCCTTAAAATGAAGAGGTCATTTTTAGGCACTGTTTTAGAAGAAGAAGGAGAAAGTCAATATATCTCGGAAACGGTATGAGACCGCAGCGTTTTTCTTTCTGATTCTTATTCAGGAGGCAAAAACACAAAAGAGAAGTCAAACAGTTATTTTCAGGGAGCATGAGCATTATTTTAAATAATTCAACTGTATCACTTAAATAACACTATCTTAAATGGAAAAGATTTGATGTTTGTCCCTACCACAAGTGCTGCCTCTCGTTACAAATTCGCCGCACTATTCCCAGGAAAAAGGCTCATGCTCGCACAAGTTGCCAACTTAAAAAACACCTTCAAAAGTTCTGCCTCTCCAATGGCAATTGTTCGACTTTGGTTGTATGGAAAATCACCAATTTGATATACTCATTCGATTACTGTTGGTCACGAAGCGCTCATATATTTCTTATATCGAATGTGTCATTCGTACAGATTTTGTATCTAAAAATGTGAACAGTTGGAGCGCAAAACATATTTTGTGGAATAAGTTTTGAAAAGAGGATACACAACACAATAACAACTGATAACAACGGAAGTCAAGCAACAAGAGAAAGAAGTGGCGTTTTTCTGCGTTAAGGTTCAAATGGTATCGTGACAGATGACAATCAATAATGCACGAATCAGATTGAGACCGGCACCAACACTCGAGAAACACAAAATTCCCTATTAATATAACTTCTATATACAAAAATATAATCACTTTGGGACTAAAAATAAATGATCCAGCATATTCAGTTTGTAATTGCAAATGGAGAGGCAGAAGTTTTTGAAGTTTTTTTAAGTTAGTAACTTGTGCGAGACTCCCCAATGAAGGACCACCTTTGAATATCAAAATTTCGACATTTTGGGTTTGAGAAATTATTTTCACAAAATGTAATGTTTGAGGACCGAACTGATGCAAAGAAAAACAAAATCATGCGTGTTTACTATATGAGCTAAACTACACGGACGGAATTTCCGCGGCGTGTTTCACGCGACGGATTGCACGCTCAAATGAGAAGCGTGCCTGAGGCTTATAATAGACCAGCGTTTAACACGCTGCGTGCAGAATGCCGCGTGTCCTCCGCTGGAATGGATAGTTCATATTTAAATTGAAATAAATACACAAGCGTTGAACACGCTGATATCCGCTCGCCGAACGCCGGTGTTTGCGTGCTCTGCGCGTCGTGTCAAAAACGCCGTCCATGGGATACATTATTTACTATGCACACGGATACACGAGCAGATATTTTACGCGGACAAGTATACACCCCTCCACAATTACATTTTTATGCTTGACCTTCGTCGTTTCAATTCGGGAAGCAGGCAGTAGTGTTCACGTTATTTACGCTCCTGTATTCCTAGCCACACAATATGTTCGACACTGAAAAATTTATCGTGGAGGTGGAGAAAAGACCAGCACTTTATGACCAGACTTTGAGAGATTATGCTAATAGGGACCAGAAAACTAAACTGTGGAATGAAATTAGCAATGGAGTTTATGAAAACTGGGATGGCGGAGAACGAAACAAACTAGGTAAGTAACGTAATTTTTTATTAATATAAACATTACTTATAAATTATATCAAATTCTGGAATATCGCCATGGAACTGTTCCCGACGGACTATTAAAGTATGCCTTGAATTCATTCCTCACTGTGATCCCTGAAGACTGTCCTCCCGTTCCTCGAGCTGCTATATCTTCCATTGAGTCGGTCAAAGTATCATTGAAATCATAACCATCTCTTCTTCTGACATATTATGTAAGACACATGCAGCTTTGGTAATATCTACGGCAAACTGTTCATTAACCAATAATCCTGTAAGAAATATTCTCCATTTATGTGCCAGTATACCAAAGCTTCATTCTACCATTCTTCTGGCAACGTTAATCTGTGATCGAAAATTTTCTGACTATCATCGAGGTTAGCTCGTGGGTATGGTCTCAGTACATGTTCTGATATCCCTCATCAGCAACGAATACAAATGGTAATGTTGGCGTGTTAGTCTTAGGAAGGGGTTTATTTTTCGGTAGTTCAAGTTGTCTTCTCTGTAATAACTTCCCAAACACAGAGTTTTTGAAGATATTGCTATCTGATTCTCCACCGTAAGAACCTACGTCGATAGCGGTAAAACAATAATTAGCATCTGCCACAGCTAACAAAACTGTTGAAAAATATTTTTTACGATTGAAATATTAACTTCCCGTATTCCTCGGACACATAATACGGATATGTTTGCCGTCTATAGCACCTAAACAATTGGGGAAGTTACATTTTTCATAAAACACATTTGATATCTCCATCCAATTTTCTTTAGTTGGCTTAGGCATTTCTCGTGGTTGAAGAATTTCCCAAATAACCTTGCATGTTTCCTCAACAATATTTCCGATAGTTGACTTTGCTACATGGAAATGATATTCTAATGTAGAAGAACTTGAACCTGTTGCCAAATATCTGGAAAAAAAATTGATTCAGGAAAAGAGCTACAGACGAAATGGAAATCCATACAGGATCATTTGAAAAAAGAGGTGGCATTGAAAACTAAACTAAAGAGTGGACAAGCAGCCAAATCCAAAAAAAAGTATATATATTACGACCAGCTACTGTTCCTGAGAACACACATCACGAACAGACAAACATCATCAAACTTTAAAGAACAAGATCTTGACGAAAATGCAGATCATAATCCAGATAATAGCGCAGAAACGGAGGCTGGTTCATCAGAACCCAACACAAAAACAAGAGCACGTAAGCGGAAGGAAATATCACATTCTTCAGAAATAAAAGATATAACAGATATTTTGTCAGGAAGCGTTGCTTTACAAAAACAAGAAAAAGCTGGAGATCGCATGGGAAACAAAGCATTTTTAATGTCATTGTTACCTCTCATGGACAATATGCCTCAAAATAAGTTAATTGCAATTCGCTGTAAAATTATGGAAGTATTTCAGATTTTCAGTTCTACACAAAATATGCCATCATATGCAACTCACAATCAATCTCATACATCCTATTCCAGCTCGTTTTTCAGAAATGCTTGGGAAGCACCTAATCAAGCCACCTATAATTATTCAAAACCCCAGACCTCTCAGCAATCTATGTTTACTACACAGCCACCATCAGTCATTTCAGTTCCAACTCCATCGCCGGGCCAGTATCTTGCTAGCCCTTCAACTAATTCAGACGAAACCCAAATGAGTGAAAGTAGTAGTCTAATGGACTTGTATTAATTCAATTCAGTTCACTTTTATAAGTTTCAGTTCCTTATATTTTATAAGAATTATAACAAGGAAAGTTTTAATGAAGTTCTACTTACCTCAAAGTAATGACTAATCTTTCTGTTGGGCCTATTGAGCTTCTCATAACAGTATCATTTTTCTTCAACCTATCTTGTGTTAGTGACAACAGTCAAAGCTCTCAATTGACATGCGATAATAGGAAAAGAACTTTTCTGGATATTTTCTGTGACCGAAAATTTTAAATGAAAATGTCCTGTTTGGAGTCTAGTACTGATAAGTGGATGTACCCACCAACGACGATGTCTACGTTTTCGTTTTTTCAACAGTAAGCACAATGCTGCAACACAACCAATTTGCACAGGGTCCATTTTAATACTGACACTGACTGTATCTGCCGTTTCGCGAAACCTCACATGCCAAAAACATGCACGTGTATTCAAAGGCCGGCGAGCTTACAACACGCCGCGGCCGTGTTGTAAGCTCGCTTAGTCCTTGCCTTAAACTAGACGAACGAAGTTAAAATATACGCGACGTATTTTCCGTCCGTCTAGTTTAAATCGTTTGTAGGCACGCTTTCTATTTGGGCATGCAATCCGCCGCGGGAATTCCGTCTGTGTAGTTTGGCTTTTAAAGAATAATCCATAGCCGCCCTTGATTGGCGTTTGGTTCTGGTAGCGGTTGACGTTAGAATGACATCGTCGTTTTCTGATTGGCTGGTGGATGACAACACAGCCAATCAGAAAACAACAACAAACGTCAACCGCTAACCAAACCAAACGCCAATCGAGAGCGGCTAAAAAAAACTTCGAAAAACCTTCTGCCTCTTCAATAGGAGAGTTCCGCACAAGTTTCCAACTTCAAGAAACCTTCAAAACTCCTTCCCCTCCAATTGTAATAATTTAATCAGGGTTGTGTAGAGAATCCCGAACTGAATATGCTGGGTCATCTATGTTTAGTCCCAAAGTGTTTATATATTTGTGTGAATAAAAAAGTTATAATAAAAGGGAATTTCGTGTCTATTTCTCGAGTGTTGGTGCCTGTCTAGATTCGTGCTCTCGTGCATTATCGACTGCTATTTGTTACGAAACCATTTGAACCTCAACGCAGATGAATGCCACTTCTTTCTCTTGTTGCTTGATTTCCTTTGTTATCAGATGTTATCAGAGAGTTATTGCAACTTACAAATGAGAGCTGACTTTATCAAAAGATCCGCTATTAAAGTATCCTCTAACGCCATTTCGGAAGGCTGTTATTGCAACAAACTTCTTTCAAGATACTTATGTTCAAGCTTCATTTTGACAAGTACGTCGAATTATGTGAAACAATTTCACGTAATGAAATTATATCTTCTTCGAATGTGAATCTCAATCTTCTTTCCCTTTCACGAGAAAAATAAACTTATGAAAGTAATCACACTATTGTTCGTTAGTTGGACGCATAAGTGACACTTGGACGTATTAATTCTTCACAATATTGTTGGGGTAGAAAATATACCACCACCAAATGAACCTGCTTTATTTGATTTCCCAAATATATAGACGAGCAGTGCTTAACGAACTTTAGATGTTCAACTGGCGAAAGATATATGACAGAAAAAAAACAAATCTGTCAAAATGGAGGAACTTTTAATAAAAGGTTATTGGCCTTTATTTAAATAAAGTAAGGAATGCCTGTATTTTAGATTGAGGATATCCTCAAAGTCGGACACAATGCGCATGCGTATATGTCAAAATAAAAGAAACTTTATAAAAGAACTATAGAACGGACGTTGCAATAACTCTCTGATGTGTTGTGTATTTTCTTATTCAATCTTTTTTTCACAAAATATGTTTTGTATTACCAACTACTCACATTTTTAGACATAAAATCACTATGAATTATATATTTGATATAAGAAATATATAAGCGCTTCACGACCAAACGTAATAGGGGAGTGTCGCAGAAGTTGCCAACCTGAAAAAAAATCTGCCTCTCCATTGGCATTTGTTTGACTTTGGTTGTATAGGAAATCGCCAATTTGATATACCAATTCAATTACTTTTGGTCATGGAGCGTTTATATATTTCTAGTATCAAATGTGTCATTCATAGAGATTTTCTGTCTAAATATGAGAACAGTGGGTAGCGCAAACAATATTTTGGGAAAATATATTGACAGATGACTATCGATAATACACGGAAGCACGAATCAGATTGGGACAGGCTCCAACACTCGAGATATAGATACAAAATTCCCTATAATATAACTAAAAAATATAAACTCTTTGGAACTAAGAATGAATATCCAGCATATTCAGTTTGTGATTCTCTACACAACCCCGATGAAATTATTACAATTGTAGAGGCAGAAGTTTTTGAAGGTTTTTAGAAGTTGGCAACTTGTGCGGTACTACCTTATTAAATTGGTATATCATATTGCCAATTTTCCATACAACCAAAGTCAAACAATTGCGATTGGAGAGGCAGAACTTTGGAGGTTTTTTTTTCAAGTTGGCAACTCGTGCGGAACTCCCCTATTGTAATAATTTCATCAGGGTTGTGTAGATAATCATAAACTAAATATGCTGGATCATTTATTTTTAGTCCCAGAATATTTTGTATATAAAAACGTAATATTAATAATTTCGCAGTGTTGGTGCCTGTCCCAATCTGATTTGTGCTTCCGTGCATTATCGAGTCACGATGCCATTTGAACAATAATGCAGAAGATCTCCACTTATTTCTCTTGTTGCGTGACTTCCGTTGTTATTGTTTTGTGTATTCTCTAATTTAATATTTCATTCACAGAATATGTTTTGCGCTACCAACTGTTCACATTTTTTGACATGAGATCACTATGAATGACACATTTGATATAAGAAATAGGCGCTTCATTACCAAAAGTAATTGAATGGGGAAGTGCCGCATAAGTTGCCAACTTAAAAAAAACCTTCAAAAGTTCTGCTTCTATAATGGCAATTTTTTGTCTTTTGGTAGTATGGAAAACCGCTAATTTGATATATCAATTCAAATACTTGTGGTAATGAAGCGCTTATGAATTTCGATAATGCACGAAAGCACGAATAAGATTGGGACAGGCACCAACACTCAAGATATAGACACAAAATTCCCTATTAATATAACTAATATAATATTCATATAAAAAATCACTTTTGCCCTAAAAATAAAAGATCCAGCATATTCAGTTTGTGATTCTGTACACAACCCTGATGAAATTATAACAATTGGGAAATCAGAAGTTTTGAAGGTTTGTTTTGTTGTTGGCAACTTGTGCGGCACTCCCCTATTAGTTGGTGGATGAAATTGGCGATTTTCCATGCAACCAAAGTTAAACAATTGCCATTGTAGGGGCAGGACTTCTGAAGGTTTTTGTTTTAAGTTGGCAACTTGTGCGGAACTATTGATGCACTCTGTCTTGGCGATATATGTATGTAATGATGGAATTCCGGGGGGAAAGATGTAAAACGGAATAAACTCCTGAAAGCAACAAAAATGAAACTATCCAATGACATTCACAAAAAAGAAGGGAGCTTGTTAGTTGCATTTGTGTAATTTGTCACTCATTGAAAATTCGTAATTGGCACCTTCAGTCACCAATTTCCAATATATTCCAACCATAAATCACAGAACTCCTTTTACCAAACAGCCCCTGGTGCTCAATTCTTTAAATCGCAGGAAATTTTTCTCCAGAGAATTATTTCATACTTTCAAGTTCACTTGAAGAATATGAAACGTAGGAATAGTTATTCTTGGCGAGTTAGGAATGTGTTTCCAAAAAGAAGTGGCGTATATCGAGTATTATTTCGGTAAAATTTATATTTTAGCCAATCACATTCTCAGAAAAAGACAGGTTTTATTGTTACACCTGTAAATTATAAATTTGAATGTGGGGGTTTATTGGTTAGAATTTTCATACTGACGTACTGAATTTTGAAACAACAAAGAAAAAGAGTCTTTAACTATTCGAAATAAAATAGATTTCGATCTCATGGAAGAATGAATGAACAAGGACATTCACATAAAAATCGATATCAAAATTGACAGAAAGCAAACAAGAAATAGATATGGAAATGACAATAAATGGAAAAAGTATGAAAAATGTCAAGATATAACCGGAATTTAAATGGAATAGCAGCTTTCGACCCGCCTCATTGGAAGGCTGCGCAAGAAATCAAGGATATAGCAGAAATGACTATTTAACTAGAGAGGCAAGAAAAAATATACTAACCTACGATGAACAGAAAAACGTCATTAATTTAGAAGTATCAGGAGTTTTGAGGTATATATCCATAGATATGAGAGCCCAAGTGTCAGTGACTGATTTTAATATTGTTAGAGGTATGAAATTAAGTTATGATTTGCAATATCACCTCAGGAACAGCCAAGAAAATTTCACTCAGTATATTGGACCGGTTATATTACCAATAAAAATAACTGAAGGAAAAATTATTGGACATAAATTCCAATCATTGATAATGATATTCTTAGCACTGGGATTACATTTCTTACGAAATTATCACGTGAAAATTGATTGGAGCAAAAATCAAATGTATCTATTAGGGGAAACTATAGAATCGTATAAGGAAATCTAATATGTATATCAAACAAACATGAATAACGAACATAGGAAGTTGCAAAATAAGTTTGAAGATGTGGAAAAACAATTGATGGATATTACTATTATGATGAACGATTGGATGGAAATGAATTCGGAAGCAAAACTAGGATTGAATAGGGCCCACCCAAAGCAATCCGCGGAGTATTTATAAACAGATTTTCATGCCATTTAACAAGACTTACAGACTCGAATCAAATAGGGATATCCAGGACTAGTGATTTAAATGGGATTCTAGCCTTCGAAGAAACCGTTTCAACTGAAAAATATGGAAAATCGTCTGGAAAGAGCGATAAACGAGACAAGCGATTAAACCAGAAAAATAAAAGTAGTGATTTAAAAAGGACACTATATTCAGAAACAGCCACTTCAATGAAAAACCTGGAAGGTCGCCTAGAAAAGAAATAACAAGCAGCGTTTAAACAAGCAACAAGAAAATAATGATTTGAAAGTGGCATTATTCACCGAACGAGAGAAAATATATGAAGGTAGAAAATTGCCACATGTGGAAAATGGAAAAACCGACACATCCTGTACACTAGGAAAGATAGTCACGCGAGACATTCGGAAAAGCTTGAGCGATAGTCTTAGTGAAGGGTTTAAAAGGGAACCCAAATCTGGAACAATATTCGCGAAGGAAAGTACAATTGCAGAAATTACAGTCAACAAGTAAGAATGATACGTATAGGTACGAACATTTCTTGCTTGAGAAAATGATAAAACCACGCAGCGCCACAGCGAAAATGAAGAAAATTTTGTTCGGAAAACAGAAAAAGATACACGGAAAGTTTTTGAGAATGAAAATATTCCAGAAGGTAGCAAAATATATTCCGGGAGAACTGAAATTGCAAAAGCTAATGCATCACGGAATCTAGGGAAGATGATCGATGGGGAAATTAGAAAATAATGGAGAGATAGAGATGAATCACACAAGGGAGATACTCTATCCACCAGGAAGTTGGCCAAGCACCTAAGAATGATAGTCGCCAAAGATAGTTCTTTTTCTATAGTCGAAAATCAAAAATTTCTCACGTCTCAGCTTCCTGCGCTCCGGCGTGTCGTCTGTAAAAAGGGATAAAAATAATAGCGAACACGGTTGGAGGTCGCATAGAAGGGGTAGACATTTCTCACGTCTCAGCTTCCTGCGCTCTGGCGTGTCCCAATCAGAGAAAGACAGAATGGGAGAATAAAAGCTAGGCAGGATAGGTTAAGCCAGCCCCACGTGGAGCATTACGCACTGCTATTGAAATTATTCGCTTTGGCCATCCGTAAATACTTGCATTTGAAACCCGCTGTTGCCTTGCACCCGTTTTTGAGCTTGCATACTGATCCGTACGACCCCCTTTTTCACAAGAGCTTTTGGTTACTACGTGTACTCCGCCTACGTAAACCCACCGTCCCCGCTTTGTGTCGATAGTTAGTGCTTGCCGGTCGTATTTTATGTAATAACTTGAGGCTGACATCAGCCACCCTGACTGTATTTCTATTGTTATTTAATATACCTGCATCCCGTTTTTAGAGTATTCTTTCATTTACTAGCTTGAGTAGAATTTTAACATCTAGTGCGCAGTCGCCACCCAGGTTCGAAACCCAGTTAAAGGCAATTAAAGCCTGCCTTGCTGGCCCCGTCACATTGTCACAACTATACTGACCCCTGGAGTGTTTTTCTTCACTGAGACTGCCAGGACGGTGGCATTTTCTACTATAAACCAAAAGGTGGCGCCCGAGGTAAGGCAGAGAACAGTGATAGGCGCCAAAGTTTGATAGTAGGGGAAGAAACCCCTTCACAAATTGGCGCCCGAGCAGGGACCGTTTCTATAGTATACCGAGACCTGTCATTTTTGACAGATGTCAACTTCGACTCAAAAAGTAGTCAATATGCCGAGTGACCACTCGTTTAATTGGTTTTCGGGGGTGTAGAACCGATTACCGTCATCCGTTTCCTTTTCAGGTTGACCGTTCACGAGATACGTGGGTGAAGAGAGAGAAAGCAAGCTCGTACGATAAAGGCAGCTGGGAATCCGTGAAGCTAGTGCCGCAGGGTGTATAGAATCGAAATCCGTTGAAGGCTACCGACTGTCATTCTTGACAGATTGTCAAACTCGGCTCAGAAAAGAGCCAGGCGTCCGTGCGATACCTCCTTAACGGATTATCGAGTGCGCAGAAGCGCTCCCCGCCATCCGTTCGTCAATAGGAGGACAGTTCTCAAGATACGAGCACCAGACAGGAAGTTGAGTTTCGACTGTGAGTAAGCCGTACGAGTTCCGAGTATTCACCTAAGATGCCGACAGGACTAGGAAGCCCCACCACCGTGCCAGTAAGTACCGCAGGTCCCGCTGGATTTCCACTACCGCTGAGTCCAGGTGCAGGAGGTGATCCCAACGACACCCGCGTCGGATGACTTTACCAACTACGAAAGGAGGAGCTAAATACCGAGCTCGCTAGATTTCGCTCGGAAACCACCTGCACCGTCGACGAAAAGCGAAGGCGAATCGTGAAGTTTCTCCGAGAAGGACGAGCAGCATCACCCGCACCGACCGTCACCAACCCGTTTCCGTTCCCCACGATGACCCCCGGAGTTGTCAGACAACCGCACCGCCGTTAGTAGTACCCACAATCACAGTGACGAGCACTGGAAACCCGATCATATAATAGGATTAATTAAATGATTTCATCTATATAACCATAATTTATTATTATTGGGACAACGTGCTCACAGGGACGCCAGTAGGAGCACAGGCCGCTCCACTGCCACCTACTACGAATGTAGGGATGGCACCACTGGGAGTGAAGGACTGGAGAGTGGCCTTTGATGGGACCAACGACCCCGCCGCCTTCCTCGAAAGATTGGAGGAGATTCGAGAATCTCAAGGCATCCCAGCAGACCGCCTCCTACAAACTATGCCAGAGTTGCTGGAAGAAATACCGGCCCTCTGGTTCAGGAGCAACCGGGCATGCTGGCCGAGATAGGAAGGCTTTTGCACTGCCTTTCAGGACTTCTTCTTCCCCGTCAACCACCGAATTGACCCGGAAGCGGCCGTCAGCAGGAGGACACACAGCCTGAGAGGAAGTACGGCAGCCTACATCACCGATCTGCAGACCCTGATTCGCCCTATGGTGGAATTCCGCCAGATCAGGAATTGAACTGGCTATACCGCAACCCTCACCCAGAGTTCCGACGGGAAATAAGGAGGACGGACTTCAACAACGTCCATGAGTTCGCCAAAGCTGCCAGAGAGTACGAGCTTTTGCGAGCCGAGATTGAACAAGCTCAGAGGAAGACTCTAGCGCCACTTTGGGCACCATACCGGACCCCATCAGCCCCACCAGTAGTCACTAGGCTTGCCCAACTAGCCACAATGCCCCCTAGGAGCCCAGCCAGTCATGAGACAAGGCAGCCCAGTCAACCGCCGCCCCATCGAAGGAAACCGAGAGTGTTGGCGATGCGGGCAGGAGGGCATTTTAGGAGCCAAATCAGCCCCTAGAATATTCTGCTCCCGATGCAAGCGAGACGGAGTATTGTCTCGTGATTGCCCGTGCCCACGGCCGGAAAACCATTAGGGCGCTGCCACGACTTGAGGCAAGTGCAGCACCGCCCCCATGACGCCTCACCCACCGCCAACATCGCTACCACCGACCGCAACTTTCCGTCAAGATTCCCCGTAGCACCGCTGAAGCGCTGATTGACACAGGTGCCATAATCTCCTATGTCGGCGACAGGATAGCCAGGTAGTGGAATCTGCTAGGGGTACCGAAAACTCCAACTGCTACGAGTTCCGCCCGACTGGCCAATCGAGAAACCGTTACCGTCCTCGCAACGTATTACGTGGAGATCCGAGTTGGAGAACACCGTTTCGAGGAATCTTTTGGACACCTGAGTGGACTGGAATGGATATATTGAGGAAAAGGCAGTTTGGACTCGACCTAGGAAGCGGCCAAATCTTGGTAAAGAAGCAACCTCTTGCAATCGAAGCTCGGCCGTACCATGCTTCCCCATTGGAGTTACTGAGCCAAGACTGGCCCTTACACTTTCCAGAGAGGAAGAGGACAACTTAGAAGACTTCCTACAGGACGAATTACGCCCATTCGAGAAAATTCATGGAGTAACGCCGTTGGTGGAACATAGGATCCGTCTCCTCAATCCAGAGCCAATAAAGCAGCGATACCGACCCCAGAATCCCAGAATGCAGGATGTAATCAATACTGAAGTTGACAGAATGCTGCAGGAGAACGTCATAGAACCCTCCGAGAGCCCGTGGAGCTCGCCAGTAGTCATCGTGCGAAAGAAAGATGGCAAGCCGAAGGTTCTGCATCGGCTTCCAGAAAGTCAATTCCGTCTCTATGAAGGATGCTTACCCGTTGCCATTCATCCACGCCATCCTGGACAAACTACGCCGCGCCCGATATATTTCCAGTATCGACTTGCGACAAGTATACTGGCAGGTCGCACTATCCGAGGACAGTAAACCGGTGACCGCCTTCACTGTACCTGGCCGAGGACTATTCCAGTTCCGAGTCATGCCGTTCGGCCTCCACGCCGCTCCTGCAACATTTAAACAACTGATGGACACCATTATCGGACCGGAAATGGACCCATAATGCTTCGCATATTTGGATGATATCATCGTGTTAGGAAACACGTTTGAAGAGCATCTCGCTAATCTGCAGGAAGTGTTTCGTCGCCTTCGTGCTGCTAACCTGCGAGTCAATCCAGAAAAATGCAGTTTGGGAGGAGATCACTCAAGTATCTCGGACATCTAGTGACGTCAGAAGGATCAGGATAGATCTCGAGGAAGTGGCCTCCATTGTGGAACTAACAGCTCCCACCAACGTGCGAGGTTTGAGACGGTTCCTCGGAATGGCATCATGGTACCGACGATTTGTGCCGGCATTTTCTGGAGTAGCAGCAGCGTTGCATCGGCTACTGAAGAAGAATCGCCGCTGGCACTGGGCACCGGAACAAGAGGAAGCTTTCCAGAAGCTGAAAATCTGCGTCACGGAAGCTCCAGTCCTCACCTGCACCAACTTCGACGGGCCGTTCGCCATGCGGACCGACGCATCCGATCAAGGCTTCGGAGTGGTCCTGACGCAGGCCACAGAGGACAACGAGCACGTCATTGCGTATGCTAGCCGATCCTCAAGCTTCGCAGAGAAGGCCTATTCCGTGACCGAAAAGGAATGCCTAGCGTTTGTATGGGGAATCGAGAATCTACGCCCTCACTTGGAAGCATACCACTTCACGGTCATCACCGACCATCAGTCTCTCCGCTGGCTGCATTTCATCAAAAGCCCTGCAGGACGCCTCGCCTGTTGGAGCATGTTCCTACAGCAATATGACTTTGAAATCAAGTACCGCCGAGGAGGGCTGAATGAAGTGGCAGATGCTCAAGAGATCCACTAGGCACGGAGACAGGAGAACATGTCGAAGAGATGACCGCCGTCGAACCAGTAGCCGTCTGCAAATGGTACGACAAAAAGAAGAAATACAACGAAATCCTGAGATGTTTCCAGACTATTGTACTAAGAAGTCGCTTGTACCGCCATTTCTGGGACTCCAACGACCTGACAGAGCCAGAACTGTCTAACCCATGGAAAATGTGTGTCCCTAAGCCGACAAGGGTCAATATAAATTTCCAAGACAATAGCCAGGATTGCCGCTCGCTATTACTGGCCAGCATGTTCCGCGACGTAGCCAAGTATGTCCGGAGTTGTGATTCCTGCCAGAGATTCAAGCCGTCACAGATGAAACCAGCCGGCAAGATGCAACCCTCGACTAACCGCCAACCCTGGGCATGCGTCAGTACAGACCTGGTTGGCCCGTTACCCCGCTCTACCTGAGGAAATACGTTGCTGGTCGTGTTACAAGACCGATTCACGAAATGGGTTCAGTGTCGGACTATCCGCAAGGCTACCGCCAAGGCCGCCACCCAAGCTCTCTACGAGGAGATCATTACCCGCTTCGGATGTCCGAAAGTAGTCCTCAGCGACAACGGAACCCAATTCACAGGGCACCTGTTCGAGGATATGCTGAAGGAACTTGGGATCAACCACCGTAGAACACCGCCATACACGCCACAAGCAAACCCCGTGGAGAGGGCCAATAAGACGCTCAAGACGATGATCGCCCAATTTGTGACCAGGACCACCGGAAATGGGATTCACACCTAGCCGACCACTGTTTGCAATCAATACCGCCCGCCAGGACTCCACCGGATATTCTCCAGCATTCCTGAACTTTGGAAGGGAGATGGAAGTGCCAAAGGCGAACTACAGACCGCTGGTAGCACTCACGCAGGAAGATGAAGGAGAAATTAGCCAAGCCGAAGTCACAAGTCACACGGAGAGGCTCAAACACCTGCAGGAGACGTTTGAGATGGTCCGAATCAACCTTGCCAAAGCTTTCACTACTCAGAGCCGCCACTATAATCTCCGGCGCCGAGAATGGCGATGTCATGTGGGCGATCAGGTAATGAAGAAAGAGCATCACCTATCATCAGCCGAAAAATGTTTTGCGCGAAACTGGCTCCCAAATACTCCGGTCCCTATATAGTAACGCAGGTAATATCCCCCGTGGTATATAACCTCAAGAACTCCGCAGGCAAGCGACTTCTCAGGGTACACATCAGAGATCTAGGCCCGGCCCATGAATTGGACTCTTTACTCGACTAAACTAAAGATTTCTTCCAGTAACTAGCCATGTCAAAACGATGCCCGGGAGAGCCTCCAAGGGGCGCTGTACCGCCCACCCAACCATACATACCGCACCTAGATGGCACTAAACGTAGGAACAAAGGAGGACGAAGCATGAGGGCTTGTGAGATTCTGGCGGAAGAGCTGGCCATCCGTCGACCCCGAATTAGATTGTCAGCCGGACCACCAGCAAAGGCCCCGACACGACCAGCTCCCGTGTCCCACTAAACCCCTGTGCCACGTTCCCTTATGGCTCTGCCACCCCCTCCTCCGCCGCTTGAAATAGCTGAAATCCCATTACCGCCGCCATGCACCACCGCAAAACTCCTTCCCAGCCCCGGCACCAAGTAACGCTCCGTCCCCGCCGCTATCCAACCCCGCCCCCCCGTAAAACCGGACGAGTCATGGACCCCTGATCGAATAATTCGGACACTTCAAAACGGGGAACGCAGCCCGGCGTTAACCGAAGCCCTGCAGAAGCTCAGGCCACCCCACCAACCCACGGGTCGTCTCCGATACCAGCTAAGGGCTAGCGACAGAACATCCATGGAAATCCTGCTACTGCCGCGCCTCTGAAGTACCGAGGAGAAAGCAACCAGAGTTCCTATTGATTTTTGTTTATATATTTATTTTGTCAGTATTGTGATGTATAGCTTTATTTCCGTCGCATCAGCTGAGGCATGCCTGTTACGTTTTTTTTGTATTATTGAAGGTTCCGTTATCTTGTAAAATATAAACCCCTTTTCTTTTCTTGTAGTCCTCCGCTCGCACTCTCAAGGGTTCCGGTACAATAGTAAACTGACCCAGCGACTAAATACTTTTCTATTCTCAGAAGAATGGACCACTTGGAGATAAACGCCGAGACTACCAAAACAGAAGACGATATCACCGCTGACCTCATGGACGCTATACGGGAGGCGGATGATATTCTATTCCCCGACTCCGAGTCCGAGGAAGGAAACGAGGAAACCCCCACGGAAAAACCAGGACCTTCCGTTACCGACCGAGCCAACTCCCCACAGGACCAAGCTATGGATAGCGACCGATCCGACTCGCCCATCCACCCTTACTTTTTGGCCCACCCCAAAGATAGTCCGTATAACGACACGTTTTGGACCGACGAAGCCGCCGCCCGACACAGGAAGCAGCCGACAAGCAGCCACCGCCCCAACAGCTCCGGAACCCCCTCTACCGGTCTGCCTACCCGTCAACAGGGATCTGTGCTGGCGCTGCGGTCAAGTCGGACACACACGCAACGTGTGCCAACAAAGACGACCCCTCCTGTTCTGCTCCCGATGCGGCTCAAAAGATGTCTTCTCTCGGGACAGCTCCTGCCCCAACCCCAACGGCAAGAAGGAAAGACCCCCCAACCGACCATGGAACTGCCCAGCCCCTTGCCACCGATGCCACTGTCCCGACCCGGCTCGGCATGTGACCTGCCCTGATTGTGGGTGTCCACATCCTTTCAGTTGCCACCAAAACAACTCGCCTGCAACCAAACAAGAGTTTTGTTTTTTTTATTTATTTAAAAGAATCTAAGGGCCACATTTGAGTTTATTGTGTTTTCCGTATTTCATGTATCAGGTGGACCTACCCCGAATAAAGGGTTCGTCTACCAAGGGAGGTAGGCACCTAGCGGGCACCTGATGTGACTTACATAGATTGATTCTTTCAGCCCACATCATCTTATGTCCACACATCTACATTCTTAATTCAGTATGATAGTCAGTTAACTTTTATTCAAATCTACAAAACAAAAACTTAATGTTCCATGTATTACTGCACTACTGATTGCAATTTACCATTATGAAAATATTCAATGCCATTGCCAAGTTCACGTGACAATACTGCTTGATTCCTAGTGGTCCATGTCATCTGTCGTGTCGAACTATTTGAGAATTTTCACGATTCAATACACAATCATAAACATAAAAACACATTTGTTTCCATATGTAATATGGATTGGGGGGTTGAATGAACGTTAGTTAACACGTTGATTCTTGTGAGTTCTAAATGATGTTTTATCCCCAGTTTTGTCCATATATCATGATTATTTTTAACCTTAACGCCAAAACCTAACATACACTGTAAGTTATTCCCAGGTTGTTTTCCTTTATTATAAATAAAGATTATCGAAAGCTTCGAATCTGTGTAATAGAGTATATATATATATATATATATATATATATATGAAATATAATAGTGTAATATTAATCAATGTTTCATTATCACAAGATATGATTAAAGTTAGACTGGGGATTCATTTAGAAATCAAAGTCCAACAGGGTCCATTGATGGGGCCACATTAAATGACGCACAGTTTTCACCTTGCATATTCAACAATCTCAAATGATTAAGGAGCATATAATGGGTAGACTTAGGCCCAGTTTCACCAAACAGCTCTTGATCCCAGATTGATTAAACTCCGCTTGTTACTAAAGCAAGCTTAACAGTGTTTTCTGTTTCACCATGCATCAACCCGTCTTAAGATGATCGCGATTAACCAAATCGCGATTAAATAGTCAAACTATTTGGCAACGTTGTGAACAGAAAGTTATATAGTGTTCTGTGTCGTATTAGCAGGGATGACCACCATTGGCGCTATTATCGTCAGTCACATGTCAGGTGTCATTCATTCATAACTCATAACATTTCAGAACATTTGTCATCTTATATTCCGTGAACAAAGTTAATTTTTGCGAAATTGTCGAGTGATGTGCTTCGGAATGTCGTTGGAAACTTGCAGAAGTTGAAGAAAAAGAGGGACCCTATATTTACGATAGAGGATATATTGGTTGATATTGTACAAACATATTTTCATATAATCGAGAATAAGAAGACTGACAATCGAACAGTAAATTCCAAAAACTACTGTTGGGAGAAACAAATTACTACAGAGTATAATTCAGGAGCTTTCTGTCCACGATCTACTGCTGTTCTATACAATTGCTGGAAGAATTTGAAAGCAGAAGGGAGAAAAGTTGCAGCTGATGAGAGGCAAGCAAGAATTAAGACAGGTGAGAAAATTTATTTTTTCAGTGCATAACAGTGATGATTTTTTTCATGTGTTTATAGCTATGTTGTGTTATTTGATTTTAGGTAGAGGTCTGAAGAAATATGTTGCTGTGGATCCCATTATATTTCGGGTCATAGACCTGATTCGTCCCACTGCAGTAGGGCTGATCAATTCATGTGACACAGATAGTGTTCTTGGCAATAGTAAGTAGGCCAAAGGAACCTTACCTATAGTGTCAAATGATATACTTTTGTAAACATAACTTTATTGGTGTTTTCAGCTATGAGCCAAAATGAAGACAATTGTATCCCAGAAATAGAGGTTCTGGGAGAAACTCAAGCGAATGTGAGTAAAATTTTATTCCTGCAATGAAAAGATAAGTAAATGAAGAATATTGTTTTTGGAACATACTTCATTTATGCGGCTTGTGGTTGGTGTTGACTGGTAGGAATCGTCAAATAAGAAAAAAGCGTTATGCCCCCTCCATGGGACTTTTTCTCTCTTTCTATCATATACCAATATGTGTGACAAGCATCCAGCTCTTGCTCATATGATTCCGAAGGAGTACGAGACCATCCGAACTGCTGTTCTGCTTGCTGGAAATTGAAAATGATACATGAGCGGTAGGATATATATGCGAATACAAGTCAGATATTATTGTTGAGTAGTAAGACGTGGATATTTTTGTTTCTTTTTCCTTTATATTTCCATATAACGTGTGTTTAGATGAGTATATCCTTTTTAAGACATAATTTCTGAGGTTTTTTTGTGTGCCGAAGTTGGATTAATGATTTACATTGAATATGTGGCACCTCAATTTGATATAATATAATGAATAGTATTATCAGGAATGAAATATATGTTACTGTTGCAGAAGGGTTTGGAAAAAGGATATATAGGTATGATATTGCTTACGTGACGATTTCTAGCAGTCAACACCTACCGCAAGCTGCTTGAAGGAACCATATTCCTGATTTGAAATAGGGGTATATAAGTCAATAAGTGTTTTTTTTTTCTCAAAAATGGGGTACTTGCACCAATCCTACATCAAATTTCATGATACATATTTTATGGAGATTTTCATCAATAAGAAATTTCCTGTAGAATTAATAATGAAAAACTTATTTGAATAATGCTTAGCACTGAATGTGATTATTTTTATTCGCAATTGCAGGGTGGCAGTAACTCAAATGGAGACTAGTCCCAATATACACCGGGAAGCAGATGAGGAAGCCCAGAACAACCATCTTGAGAAATCTGCCACAGAGTTATGTTGATGTTGAAGAAGATGGTTCCTTTGTTTTAAATTCAGAAGGGGTTCTGAGTGCAGAGGACCAAGAAAACATGGTTATCACTACCCCATACACATCTACAACAACTACGGAGATCCACCCTAGTATTTCAGTAGCAGAACCGGACCTGCAGACTTTTAAAAGGCCTGCAATTACACCTTTGACTGCAGAGAAAATGGCACCAAAAATATTTAAGCCTAACAAGGAAAATTATTATAGGCATCAACTAAATAGAAGAAGACCTGTTATATCACAGGGAAAAAATGAAGAACTTGTGTCCAAAAGAGTAGAGGCCCTAACAACGGTGACATCTCATGCCGAAGAGGAGCACCAGATTCTTATGAAAATTCACCATGAGAAACTGAAGCAAGAGGGAATTCGGACAAGACTGCTTCTCCTGGGACTGAAAGAGACAAAGAAAATGTTTCAAAATTGAAATAGAGAATTTTTTGAGAAACTATAAGTTATCTTTCTACCTACTCCCTCCAAAAACTGTTTTTTTCAAAGATATTTATATTAATCATGACTGATTTTTTTAAAAGTATAGTCAAAGTTTTCTTTCAGGAGTTGTACTTTAGTCATTTAGTTTTATGTGTTAATTTTTTTAACATATAATATTTGTTGAGTTTTGTTATGTTCATTTAGCCTTTGTATAAGAAATGAATATTTTTTTTTTAAAATTACATTTTATTTGATGACTTTCCTCGCAGGTTATAAACAGGATTGTCATTCATATTTTTTAATGTAAATTATTATTAATTCCTTCAATGTATATTTGTTGAGTTTTGAAATATATGCTCTTTACTGTGATCAGCCATGTTCCTATTTGTTGTGTTTATTTAGCCTTTGTATAAGAAATGATTCATTTTTTAATAAGAATTACTTTTTATTTGATGACTTTTCCTAGCATGTTAGATTTTCATTTATATTTTTTAATGTATAATATTTGTTGCTTTGAAATATATTTATTGGATATATCATCGTGACAACATCGTTAACGTGTGCTCTCCATAGAAAGTGAAAATAAAAAGTGCTTAAATCATCGTAGAAATCCAAAAAATTGAATCAAGATATATATGACGAAGTTGTATAAAGCGAACTATTGAATATTACAATCTGATAATTAATAAGTGAAAAATTAGTACTTTATTCGATAAAGCCAGTGGAAATTGGGAACAATAGAATAATAGTACAGGTGCTTACTAACTTAAAAGATCTTGTAAAAATGAAGACAAAGACATCACATAAAACAGTTATATGAGGAAATAGTGAGAAGCAGAACAGAACTAAAAATCACAATTGAAGCCACCGAAGCCAGGGTGCTATTGGAAATTGGATCACTCAAGAATAAGCTTAGAACTTTAGAAAAAGAAAACACTGATTTGAAGAAGAAAGTGCAGTATTTGGACAGGAATAATAGGACAAATAATTTACTCATCTTCGGATTGGATAAAACACCGCAAGAAATAACACTGCCATTTTTATGTGAAACGATAAGAAATTTTCTAAACGTGAGTCTTACTGAATTTGACATAAATAATTTCTATGGACTGGGTCGCTCAGAAAACAGTCCTCTGAAAGTTGAACTGATCTCCTATCTAAAAAAACAAACAATTTTAAAAAATTGTTCAAAATTGAAAGGCACCAGGGGATATTCATTGTAAACGACCTTACTGAAGTACAGAGGGAAGAAAACAAAGCCTTGCGTGCATATTTGTCAGCATATAAAAATTCTTCGGAAAACTGCTACATTAAAGGAAATCGATTATTTATCGAAGGTACTGGATACAGGATAGATGAATTAGACGCTCTAGAAGAAAAAAGCAACACTAAACCAAATAGTGCTCCGCCCACACCCAGTATTTCGCTGATCGAAGAGAATTTTATAGAGAAGCCGATAACTGAACCAACAAACTCAGTGCAAAATAGTAAACAAAATAGTAAACAATCGACACAAAAATCTACAGAGAAACCTGTACGAAACCCCAAGGAAACTGAAAATAGGAAAGAGCCGAACAAGAAACCAACACAGGAACAGGATTTCAAGGTGAATAAGTCGAAAAAACCTGCTATCGCTCAGCAGTCAAGGGAACGATACAAAACTAGATTAAATTCTACCTCTGATAGCGCCGCCAGCAAATGAAATATTTCTATAGGCTCATGTACTATTATATCTGATTTATTGTTCTCCTCACGAAATATCTATTTGTAAGCTCTGTTTTTCCTCTTTCTTTTTTAATTAATTCTTTTTTGTTTTCCTTCTTCGTTCCTGCGAATGTGATTGTAAAGTATATTGTTTATTTTTTTCCCACTGATAAAAAATGGATCAATACATCAGATATTTTGAAGCAAATCCGATTGAAACCTATACACTTGAAAATGCCCAAGAATGTAAAGATATATTAGGAGTGAATAATGAACACAGCTTCAAAATACTACACAACAACATACGCAGCATCGATAAAAACATTGATGAATTGAAAATTTTCCTTCACGATGTTCACATTGAATTTGATTGTTTGGTGTTAACAGAAACTAGGAAAATACATGATACAAATATTTACAATATACCGGGATATTCATTAATTTATAACCAAGGTGAATTTAATCAAAATGATGGTACCATAATTTACATAAAAAATGCATATGAATTTGAACACTATATTATTGAAATAGACATATCAAATTCCTGAAAACTATAATAAAATATAGAAATAAATCAATTTTAGTAACAGCTTGCTATAGGTCACCAGCTTCTAACATAAACGAATTCTTGATTACTCTCCAAACCTACTTCGAAAGTTATCAATCTGAATCAAATGACTACTGCTTATTTATTGGCGACTTGAATATAATCTGCAGTTAAGTTTTATACACTACCAGACAACATGAAAAACATAACTTCGAGACCTATGTTCAAGAATAAATTGAAACTATTCCTCTTTGAAAAAGAACGACAATTTGTAATAAATCTACTTGAATGAATATCCTATGGCAAGCTGATACCAATCTTATGTATTTTCTATAATCGTTTCATTCGATGTATCTATATGTTTATGAATTTTCTATCCCTGTTTTTAAACAATTTTTATCTATATTATTATGAATTTGTTAAATAGCTTATACAATAATTTTTCTTCTTTCTACACCATGTCACAGATAGGAAAATTTATTGATTATTTAGGTAATTTAGGAAATTTTATTGTCTATTTATATTGATTAATTATTCTCTACCTCTGTTATTTTTATTGCGAAACAAGTACAACAGTACTTATCGCACCTCAACTTGTTCTTATCGTTTTGTATGCAATTGAAATTTATACTTACAATGAATAAAGTTTTTTATTATATATTATTATTATACGCTTTTTACTGTGATCAGCCAAGTTCATTTGTTGTGTTTATCTAGCCTTTGTATGAGAAATATTTATTTTTTACTTTTTTAATAAGAATAACTTTTTATTTGATGACTTTCCCATGTTAGTAAACAATATTTTCATTTATATTTTTGAATGTAAATGATTAGTTTCCTCTAATGATTATATATGTAAAAAAGATTCACATTTTATTTTTGAACGTTATTGACTGACTTCCTGTTTATTGAGTTTTGTTATACAAATGAAGTCGATTTTGTACTTGAGAGCTTTTATTACCCCATTTCACAAAACCACACATTCTGAAAAAAAACGATATAAGTAATTTTATTACCTTTTTTATTTTTATTAACAAGTTGAACTGCTTCATAAATAATATTTCATTCAAACATCACTGAATTATTCCTTGACATGTTTTTTGGGTAACCTTCCACAGTCTGAAAATGAAAATATAATCAGGAAAATCTGTACAAGTGTAGAAAGGGCCAACTGATTAGTTCACCTCGATAAGTTATTGCGTTCACCAAATTATATTTCCTATAGGAAAATGATTCAATTAGTCAATAACTTGTCGTTTTCAAAATTTGCCTATCAAAAAGTTTTAAAAAAATTCAAAAGATACTTCTCTATATAGTTTTTTATTGACGTTTCGGGGACTTTATCTGCCCCCGTTCTCAAAGAATCTGAATCTCCTTTAATTGTTTTAATAATTTGGATTTTTTCTTGCAGAGTCTTTTTCGCTTTTTCAACTGACGGATGTCAATTGAGATCTGCCAAAAAAGTTTGAGAGTGACGTATTGCTCATTTGATATATGGGGTGTTGTTCAGATCAGTTTATCAGCATTCTACCATATCTCACTTCCTCTCTGAGTAGAGGTAACCATGTATGATCCATTTCAACAGAATTTGTTGCAAAGCAGTTGTTATTGGAGAGAAGAATACCGTTTCTTTCAATTCTCTCCTCTCTTGATGTGGTTCTTTCATCAAGATGTTTGTCCTATTCCATTCAATCGTATGATCGCCATTGAAAGAAACGGCATGTATTCTTCTTCCCAATAACAACTGCTTTTCAACAAATTCTGTTGAAATGGATCATACATGGTTACCTCAACTCAGAGAGGAAGTGAGATATAGTAGAATCGTAATAAACTGATCTGAACAACACCCCATATATCAAATGAGCAATACGTCACTCAAACTTTTGCGAATCTCAATCCGTCAGTTGAAAAAAGCAAAAACTCTACAAAAAATTCAAATTATAAAACAATTAAAAAGATTTGGAAGTTTTTGAGAACGGGGGCAGATATATCTCGAAACGTCAATAAACAATATGAAGTATCTTTCAATTTTAATTTTTTTTTGATAGGCAAATTCGAAAACGACAAGTTATTGACTAATGAATCATTTTCTATAGGAAATATAATTGTGAACAATAACTATCGGGTGAACAATTAGTTGCCCTTTCTACACTATATAATTTCCTGATTATTTTCATTTTCAGACTTGAAATTACAAAACGTATCAGAAACGTTTCCTCCACAAAAGCCACATTCATCCAATACTAAATTATTCTTTGCAATAAATTTCATAACTTTCCATACTATAAACAGTTTTTCTTAGAAATTATTGTTATTACATGAAAATTTTGTATATTTTTCACAGTGCTTGACCATGAAGCAAAACAAGCAATGATCTGAAATGGCCTCTTAATAACACGAGGATGGGGCATGAATGTGATACCGCACAACATATTTTCACTTAGATGGCATGTATCTAATCGTGAGGCGCGTTATGAAGCTAAATAAAAGATAGGCGATCAAGCACCGGCCTAGTGATCAACATATGAGCCGGATCAAGATCTATTGATTAAGATGGTTATTATGGGCATCAAAGGGAAAAAATCCGAGAAATGATAACTTTTTTTTGCTTTTTGCTCCCAACCAAAAATTAGGTTGGAAATGTGAAAAAAAACCCTGAAAATTTGAGCCTTTAGAAGATTTCCCATTTAAAATACACGTAAGTAGGAGATTTAAGCCGGTTCTGGCTCTCCCCCCACCACTATGACGTCACGTGTGACCTTGAATAGTTGCAGGTGTGCAATGTGTGTGTGTTTGACCTTGAGATTTGACTTTGAGATTTGTCATTGAGTTTTGACATGGGGTTTCGTCGACTTTG
>JAFIRS010007458.1:0-24952 GCA_018342105.1 Gonioctena quinquepunctata | reverse complement strand
TTTTTATGTAATTTTATTATCTTATGTACTTCTATTTTTAACGATTTCTGCATATTATGTACTACGTATAATTTATTTGATATTTATTGTTTTCATCTCAAAACAAGTGTTGAATCACTTACTGAGTACTCACATTTATTCACAGTTAATTATCATTTTATCTCTTGTAATCCACATTTTAATTTACCTTTGAATAAATGTATTTGTATTGTATTGTATTGTATAGAGTGAGTGATGCCGGTATCGATAAATTACTCAAATCACTTATGTTTAGGATAAACAATACTAGGCCTAAAACTTAGCCCTGCGGTACACCAAGATCAATGTCTTTTATTTCAGAATTATGATTTTTAACGATAACATATTGTTTTCTGTATCTCAAATAGTTTGATATCCAATCCAGTGATATCCCTCTGATACCATATTTGTCCAACTTCTCAATAAAGAGAATGATTGACACAATCGAACGCCCTACTAAAATCACAAAGATCCCCACAGGGCACTTTCCCTGCCTCAATAAATTGATATTTGATTACAGTATGAATGGACTGCTGTTGTGGTTGATCTCTTACCAAGAAATCCATGTTGACTTTTTCGAAAAATATTGAATGATAAAAATGACAGAGTCTGTTCAGGAACGCATATTCAATACTTTCGAAAACTTGATGGAAACTGTTACTGGTCTATAATTCTCTAATGAATTTTATCTTTCTTCTTGAATACTGGTGAAATTTTACCTATTTTAGCATATTTGGAAATGGCCAGTGGAAAAGATAAATTCACCAAATATGAAAGTGGAGTGCATAAAACATGGAGTGTTCTCCTCAGAAGAAACATGGGTATCTCATCGTGACCTGAAGAAAACTTATTCTTCAATTTCAGTCGTAATAAATCATATAGCTCTGCATGGTCGTATGGAGAGACGAAAAAGGAGTTGCGTGATGTTACAACTTTTCGAGTAAAGGAATCAGCGTCTGCACCGTTACAGTTTAATTGATTAACAATATGTTAGGGAACTTCAATGAAATTATTATTGTACAAATTTGCATCAGTCGCTGGTCAAAAAAATCTCCCTCTCTTATTGAAATTACTTCTTTAACATTTTTTGTTTTGTTTGATAATTCAGCAACTATTTGCCATTCCGATTGGTTTTTTGAGGTGTCGAATTCGAACCTGATGTTATTATTGCTCTTACTCGTAGGGGGCGCCACCTACACGTCTTTTTCTTTTTTGAAGATTCATAACTTTTTTGAGCGTACTTCTAGCACATTTTTCTCTGTCATATCTACGTAAAAAAGCTAACCTTGTTACAAGTCGCTATAAGCAACCGTTTTCTAGATATTTGGACTTTAAAATTTCAAGTCGATTATTTGATAATCGATGCGTGTTGAAGTTATTACCATTATTTTGCATTTTTCACAAGAATGCTTAGGAAATGAATTTGACGTTTAAGTAGTTTTGGTTTTTTGTAGGGGGCGCCACCTATTCTATTTATTTTTACTCGTTTGAAATAGTAATTTTTGTATCAAGGGTGCAAAATCTGTATTTGTTTTAATAAAATTTGCAAGAAATATCAACATTTTATTTCAAGAAATTTTGAATATGTAGAATAAAATAAAATAAAGGAAACTAAATTGTATTCAAATAAATTGTTCAAAGTGTCTACCTTCAGCGAAGATACAGGTATTCAGTCTTCTAATCATTGAATCTCGTACCCGCTCAAAAATTATTGGTGTGTTTCTTATTGTTTCACATGCGTCTACTATTCGGTTTCTTAGATCTTCCTCGTTCGCTACTGGAGTTTTATAAACTAGTGACTTCAAATGTCCCCAAAAATAAAAATCTAGTGGGTTTAGATCTGGGGACCTTGGTGCCCACGCCTGGTTAGGTTCTTCTACACCCCTACCGATCCATCGATTTGGATAGACAGTGTTAAGGAATTCCCTGGGTACAACGCTAAAATGGGCCGGAGCCCCATCATGCATAAACCACATGCGGATACAAATTTCTAATGGTACATTCTGAAGTAGTCCCGGCAATTCATTTTCTAAAAAGTCTCTGTAAGCTGCGCCATTCAGTCGGAACGGAAGAAAGAAAAGACCTATCAAGTAATTATCAATTATTGCCGCCCATACATTTACAGAAAATTGATACTGATAATGTCTTTCACTAACTGCGTGCGGATTTTCCAGAGCCCATACATAGTTGTTATGAAAGTTTGTGATAGCATTTCGGGAGAAGTTTGCCTTGTCCGTGAGGAGTACATATATTAAAAATTGAGGATTTCCAGCCAATTTTCTCAAAAACTATTGACACATGGTAATGCGTTGGGGAAAGTCTCGTGGCAAAAGAGCTTGTACCCTTTGAATATGGTATGGATAAAATTGTTGATCGTGGATAATTCTCCAAACTGTGGACTGAGTAGAATTGAGAGCTTCAGCAATTATTCTTGTACTTGTTTTTGGATTCTCCTCGAGAACGTTCAAAACAGCTTCTTCCAATTCTGGGGTTCGGGCTGCTCGTGGTCTTCCAATAATATCAGCAGCCCTCTTAAAGCTACCTGTTTCTGCCAAATGACGGTGGGGACTGGTAAATGTTGGAGCTGGAGGCAGTACTCGATTAGGAAATCGCTCCTGGTAAATACGTCTTGCTTCGCGCGCATTGCCATCCGCAAGGCCATAAACGAAATGCATATCGGCTAAATGAGCATTATTGTTTAAATAATCAATTTTTTCAAAATTAGTGTTTTAAAACTTACAGAAACTTCAACAAAACAGCAAAACGTTTAACTGTCACATAATATGTAATTACCAAAACTACTTACTTAAACGTCAAATTCATTTCCTAAGCATTCTTGTGAAAAATGCAAAATAATGGTAATAACTTCAACACGCATCGGTTATCAAATAATCGACTTGAAATTTTCAAGTCCAAATATCTAGAAAACGGTTGCTTATAGCGACTTGTAACAAGGCTTTTTTACGTAGATATGATAGAGGAATCGATTTTTTTACTTAAAAATGTGCTAGAGATACGCTCAAAAAAGTTATGAATCTTCAAAAAAGAGAAAGAGGTGTAGGTGGCGCCCCCTACGAGTGAGAGCAATAATCAGGTTCGAATTCGACACCTCAAAAAACCTACCCATACCAATTTTCGTTCAATTATAATCAGTATTTCAAAAGTTATTTAAAAAAAAAACGAAAATAAAAATAAAACTTCAACACCCTGTATCTTGGAAACGAAGCGTTTCCGGACTTATATTCATTTGGACAATTCATATTGTGAGGATTCACCTCCTGAAGTTTGTCAAAGTACTTTTGTATCACCCTGTATAGGTCTTTCAGATTCATGCTAGATGTTTTTACTTTATCATTTATCCATTTACTTGTCCCAGAATACATTTTATGGCCTGTTTTAGGAAAATGGACGTTAAAATAAAATAAAAATATTTAAAAGCTTCATCTACTTCATTTATATCAAAAAGTCCTATCCAGTTTTCATTCTCGAGGTCAGTGACAATTTTTGAATTGCTTCATCACTATATTTACGTTTGAGTTGCCCAAACATTCGGTTTGATTTTTTTATTATGCCAAAATCGAACAAAACTGATTTGTGATCTGAAATGGTATTGTCAACAACACATGTTCCTTGGTTTGTGAAATTACAAAATATTTGATCGATAGTTGTAATCGTGTTTTGCGTTACTCTCGTTGGCCAATGAACCATAGGCTTCATATTGAAACATTCAAATACATTACATAATTTGATAAAATCTCTAGAGAGGTGACTAGTATAGCCATCCAAATTGAAATCTCCGCCTACTAACAAATTAAAATTCGGTTCGAAAACATCGATAAAAGTCATACATCTTATTCAAAAACATATTTATGTTACTGGAAGAGGACCTATAACAACATATAATGATTGTTTTAACTGATTCTAGTTTATATGAAATACCACAAACTTCGAAGTCCTTTTCGCAAATTGCTGACAAGAGGGGTCCAGATTTCTGTAACCAAGGATCCTGGAACAATTCTCAGCAGCGACTCTGGTCGTCAATTTTCGAATAATAAATAGTTGATTTCGCAGGAACGTCATTATGACCTCCACTGGAATACGTCAATTTGACGTCTTGAAATATGACGTCATTTTTAGATATCATTGTGGTCGAGGACGTCACTAACCAATAGTGACTTAAATAAGACGTCATTAATACGTCATTTCACTAAACTCTGCTACCTGGGTCTCACCTAGGTGTCAGAATCAGAAATATTAGTTATATAAGATAATAGTTTTTAACTATGTAATCTATGAACTTATTGTAAAATTTATGAATTTGTGAATAAAGAAGGGCCAGGGAAGTTCTATGTTTAATAAACAATGACGATGCTATCATTATCACACTAACTTTATCCAAATCGAGCACGAAGGTGACTGCTATTGCAGTCGTGAATAATTTGAAGTCCATGGACACAAGATGATTAAATTTTGTATCGTTCAGTCGATTTGTTATGTTCAATACATTTCATAAAATATTTGAAATATGATTGAATTTATGAAAAAATATTTTGTATAGAAATATATAAATAATTTTGGAAATGCTGTTTTAATTTAATAATTATAAAATTGCAAAATATGTCACACAAATGTGACCAGTTGGTGACAAGGACGGGGGGCTCCAAAAATCATGAAATTCGTGTGACGCAATTTATAGATGGCCCCTAATGGTAAAAAAAAAATATTAGTAAAATCCATTTCACTGGAATTCATTTGAATGAAATAGAATGTAACGTCGACATTTCAATGGTTGTTTACAATCACAGAAATATCAAACAATCCAACAATAATATGCTTTTTTATCGATTCACAGAAACTGACCTGCTGAACTCATAAACTGCACGAGTCATAATTCAGCAAGAAAAATATATTTATGTTCAAATGAATGACCGGTTTGACCGGAAATTACCCCAACTTTCGATTTTTAAATGGGACATCCTATATATTTTTACTAATTTCGATCGAGAATGACATTTTAAATCTAACAACACCTCCCTTGTTGATATTTGACAAATAAAGTCATTTTTATTCCCATTTTTATGTTTTGATCTAAAATGCCATGGATCGTGTAAATCGCTTCATTCTTGATCAAGTAACATGGGAAAAATACGACCTTGAGGCTTATGACTTCACAGTCGTTTCAAAAATTATATAAAAGCCGCAAATTAGTCCATTATGGTTCTAAATTTTCAAAATGACCTCCTTGATCACGGCAAAGTTCAGCTTTTTCAATTGTTGCGCGCACCACATTGATTAGCTGTTCCGCAGTGATGTTCTGGAATGCCACCCTTACTATACTTCAATTCTTCACGGGTAGCTGATGCTGTGTTATACAACTGATTTTTAATTGTTCCCCAGAGAAAAAATCTAGCGGAGTAAGATCTGGTGATCTAGAATATGAAAAAGAATACAATATGAAAAAATATGACAACTTAAGAATGTACCTCCAGGCCATTCAGGGCCGGATTGAAAGGTGGAGGCCCTGGGGCAACAAAGGAGTGGAGGCCCCTAATTATTTTTAAACAAGTTTTTTTTTATTTATTTATTGCGGAACAAATCAAATTATTTCGACACGAGCATATGTAGGTATAATAAAATACAAGAAATAAATTAAATTACAGGATAAACAAAGGGATTCTTGCGAGCTTTTTTCGACGAAGAATCATTGATGATTTCGGTCAAATCCAGCATCCGGAGAAAATCATTCTCAATGCTAAGAAGCGATAACTTTGATAGGCGGCTTTGTCTCATCGTAATTCGCCTATTTTCTTCATTTTGGAAAATGAGCGCTTTCCAGTGCAATTTGACATTATCACATTCTCAGTTGTATTATCACAAGAGAGTGAAAATAATTCGACAGATTTTCGAAAACTTGTTGCCAGGCAATAGACAAGAGAGACCAACTGGCTCAAGTGGCTATTGCCAACAAGTTTGAGAAAGAAATCTAGATAATTATTTTCTACTATATCCAACTCTCGTGTGGTATTCTTTACATTATTTTTTGATGTTACGATCATAAACACATTTCCTTGCAAAATTATATGATGTACTGAACCGGATTTGATTCATTTCACACTTTTCATGCGAATTGATGACAGACGTCAAATTAAAAATATAGGTTGTCAGACAATAAAAACAAAATACCTCAAATTATTCCCGCGACAATTTTCTAGGTAAAATATTCCCACTATGGATTGGCCAAAATGTATATGAATTATTTGAATTGAACGTTTCTATTGGTTTCTAGCAATGTCAAAAAATAATCACTGTAATTTCAATGTTTGAGAATGTAGCTCTGAAATTTTGGTTTTTAAGAATTTGATAGTAGAACATCTTAGATAGATAGATAGATAGTCCTTTTCAGAAGGATTTACATTTGTTGCGGAATGTCATCTTTCTCTTAGACTCACACTTTCAGATTTCGGATTTCTCTGTTACAAGCGCCACTCAGCGGACACTTGTCAACGCCAATAAATAGGAAAAACAGGTATAGACGGGCAAAGTGTTTGTAGAATCGGCAGAAAAATAGTCAACAGAATTTGAACTTTTGTTCTATTATGGAATGCGCACAGGGCTCTTATAAATAATTTGATGCAATCATATTCATAAATTGAAATATTATTTTCTTTTGCTTATGATTATTGAATTTCATTGTGTATCTAGATCGCTTGTGTCATTCGAAGAATACATCGACAAAAAATCCTTCATTTAATAAAAAAAAATGTATATTTTTTTTTAAATTCAATTGTTCTTGTTTTTACAGCTAATTTTGATACGATATAATATTTTGTATAATAGTATGATGTTTTACTTGGTGATTGTTTCTCGCATATACACATGATTCATCAAATCGAAAAATAATATTAACCATGGATTTTGACAAGAATACGAAACATGTTTTCGAATGTTTAAAACGAAAAATGAGAGAAAAAAGTGGGAGAACTGCTCTTTCGTTGTCAGATTTTTTATATATAATTTTGCATATCCTTCGGTATTTGTTAGGAAATGTTACCTAAAAATTTATATTGTGGAGGCCTCTCTCTTGTGGAGGCCCCTCTCTTGTGGAGGCCCCGGGGCTGCAGCCCCGTTTGCCCCCCTCTTAATCCGGCTCTGAGGCCATTGAATAGGTCCATAAGTGCCAATGCAATTTTCTGGGAAGGTGTCATTCAGATGTTCTCTTACGACTTGAGAATTGTGAGGTGGCGCTCCATGTTGTTGAAAATAGATATCAACTTGGTTAGCCAGTGGCAAATCTTCAATGAAATCATCAATCTTATTTCTAAGGAACTGTAGATATCTTTCCGCAGTAAGTTGTCCGTCGAAAATTATTGGCCCCAAAAGTTTTCTTCCGATAATACCCATCCAGCAATTGAAACCAAATCGCTCTTGAAAATTTCCTTCCTGCATCAGATGTAAATTTGTTTGAGACCAGTACCTTTTATTATTCCGATTGAACAGACCCAAGTTGGTGAATCGAGATTCATCTGAATAAATAATTTTAAATGGAAAACGTACATCTTCTCTGTATTTAGTCAAAAACCAGTTGAAATAAATTAATCTTCGGTTGTGGTCGTTATCGTAAAGATGTTAGTGTAGTTGGTACTTGAATGATCGATAATTATATTTGTGAAGAATTCCCCAAACGGACGAATAAATTATATCACACTCAGAAACAATTTGGCGAATTGACGCCGTACAATTCACTTCAACATAGGCCAACACGTCTAGTTCTTTTTCTTCACTGACGATGAAGTTATTGGCATTTTCTTCTAGTTCATTTCGCATTTTCCTTTCCAGTTTTGGAAAATAATGCCGAGTGGGATGGCGACGATTAGGGAATCTCTGAGCATAAATTCGAGCTGCATCAGTTGCATTCTTTTTTGATCTCCGTAAATTAGCAACATGTCAATTTTCTCGTTTCTAGTATAATTTTCCATATCAAATTATAAACTACGCAACAAATACATTTTTAAAAGTGACAGCATATTCATTAGCCTATTTGTTTAGGTAATCCTAGCAATAGCTTCAATTGTTTGTCACGGATAACTAGAATAACAGGACTTAGTGCATAAGTATACCGAATACGTATTATTTGTTATTAGGTATGATCGCTTCTTGCAATTAATCAGATGAATAGAGAAAATGAAGTGAAAGTGTGTGGTATCAAATTATTCGTAAGAAAATGATCTTTCCCAAAAAGCCGACGAGCCACCCTCTTTCCATTTCAAAAAATCAAGTTAACTGGAAAAATTCATATTTGCGACTTTTAAATAATTCTTAAAACGACTGTGGAGTCATAAGCCTCAAAGTCGTATTTTTCCCATGTTACTTGATCAAGAATGAAGCGATTCGCACGATCCATGGCATTCTAGATAAAAAAATAATAAATGGAATAAAAATGAATTTATTTGTCAAATGTTGACAAGTGAGCAGTTGTTGGACTTATAATGTCATTCTCGATCGAAATAAGTAAAAATATATAGGATGTCCCATTTAAAAATCGAAAGTTGGGGTCATTTCTGGTCAAACCGGAAGTACGGCAAAGCAAGTAAATATGTCAAAAAATGTGAGTTAAACTATAATACACAACCCCCAAATTTCGTTTTTCTATCTTCAATAATAAAAAAGTCATAGGGGTGAGCCACCTTAGAGAATCACCCGGTATATTCCTGAAAACTTTTCCAGGACAAAGACATTTTCAATAACTTTTCTAAAAATTATTTCTTTCCCTAAGAACCTTATTCGGAGTATTACGAAGATTCCAAAAAAACAATTAGCCAAATTGGTCCAGCCGTTGTTTTTATAAAATAAAAGAATGTTACCCTGACCCGGGATTCGTTCTGCTTGGTAGGCGACAGTGTAACTGCTGAACTATTTCCTCTTTGGTAATAAATGACTCGCCAAATTTTCCAATTTCCAGACAACTATCCTAATTTTTCCGTATCAACCACCCTCGGGTTATTACGAACATTAAAAAAAAATAGCCAAATCGGTCCAGCCGTTCTCACGTTTTGCGCTTACAAATTTGTTTATTATATAGATATAGAAAACAAATGAATGTTTAATCAAGTTGTCGGGGTTTGGTCAAATTCCATCCGAAATATCCGACGAAAATAACAGGACCTTTTCATAGACTTTCCAACACTCTACAGTGTTATAAGAATATCCATTCTCAGTTGGATGTGCTGATGAACCCGAGCAAAACATGATAGGATTTGCCACTTTCACCGAAAATGCCGAGTATAGGCGGAGATTTATTCCTTTTACTTTAAATGTAACTGCCTATTTTTTAACCGACAAAAAAAGGAGGAGGTTCTCTAGTCGACGCGTATATTTTTTTGTTTGACCACGTATAACTCTTCACAAAGTAGTTCGATTAATCTTTTTCCATTGGATAGGGTATACCTCGAAGTTGGTCCCATTTGAATTTGAACAAAAAATATTACCATTAAATGTTGAAAAAAGGGGATATTTATCACCCACTGAGTTTTTATCCGTTAACCGATTCTACCACTCATAACTTTGTACTGGCGGGTTATCCGATTTAGATTATTCTTTTTTATTGGATAGGGTATACTTCAAACTTCAGAGTTGGTCATATTTGAATTTGGAAAGGAATAATCCACCCCTAAGGGTAGAAAAATAGGGGATGATTGATTTTTCATCACCGATTCTGTTGAAACTTGGCACACATATGTAGTTCTGATGACACTACAACATAATGTATACCTGTAGTCGATTGAGTAGGTAGTTATTAGTGGATTTTGGACACTTTTTTTTAATAGTCTTTCTCATAGTGGAGTTCCAGAAAGTTGGGGTTGGAGAAAAACTCTAAGTCTATCTCCAGATAAATTAATATTTATTGAAGTTCAAGGTTCTAGCAGTTGTAGTAGAAACCATATCTGTGCTAAGTTTCAACAGAATCGGTTCACAGATGAAAAATCAATCATCTCCTATTTTTCTAACCTTAGGGGTGGATTATTCCTTTCCAAATTCAAATATGACCAACTCTGAAGTATCCAATAAAAAAAGAATCATCTAAATCGGATAACCCAGTACAAAATTATGAGTGGTAGAATCGGTTAACGGGTGAAAATTCAGTGGGTGAACGATAAATATCCCCTATTTTTCTACTCTTAGGGGTGACATTTTTTTTTCAAAAAGTTATACGTGGTCAAATATAAAAAAAATACTCGTGTACTAGAGAACCTTTTTATTATTTACAAGCTTTTATTTAATTTTACCTGTCCCAGTGTCTGTCTGTAATCAAATCTAAAGTTAAATTTGGCCCACTTCTAGTTGCCCGATTAAAGAGAAATTTGGCAGGTGTTCATAGTTCCCGTGACAATGCATTATGGAATTTGTGTTAGAAAAAAAAACAAAATGGCTGGTCTAAGATGGCGAACGAGATTTGTGTTTATGGTCCGATTCGACTCAAAGTTGGTATGTGGGGGTTTTCGGGGTCGAAGATTATGAACTTTTTGTCAAAATTCATAAAATAAAAATGATGGCTCCAAGATGGCCGACGATCTCTGTGGATTATGCTAGGATTATATTCAAAATTGGTATGTGGAGGATTTCGGGGTCGGAGATTCATAAGTTCAAGATTGCGGACGAGTTTTGTAAAGTAGGACGAGAAATCTAAGAAGGTCGTTAATCAATATTAGCCGATGACCTTCATTATTACCTATTGTTCGAAATATAGATAAGCAATAAAAGTGTGTGCCCCTTCAAAGATTCCCAGGTCCGGATTAAAATATCTCATGAAATAGTTTGGCATTTTAATAATAGTGGGCTCTCCATTATTTTTGGCTTTTGTTGACAGTTTTGAATTTAAATTTATTTGATAATAAAAAATCATGTAGGGTTGATTTAGAACCCTTGGTAAGGATATGTTTAAATGTGCGTGAATAATGAAATTGACTTACCTGGCCACCAGACTTTCAGTACTTATGGGCTATTAACGAGATTATAGCGATAATGGTCTATTTACGGTAACAAAATAAATTACCTACCAGATTTGGAAAGCAAGTCTGTTTTGAGAACTGACCGCTTTCCAATTTCAGAAATAAAAGGGGGAAAGTTAAACAACATTTAGTCATTACCTACCTAATATTCCGTTGTGTCACTTGTGTCTATTTTAAAGTGTCGTGAAAATGTGGCGTCCATGGGCTCATTCTGAAGCCAGTACTTCAAGTGGTGGTCGTAGTACCACTAATCGTCAAATGTTACTCCCTCATGAGAAACAAATTATATTAAATGTTTATATTTCCCTTCTGAAACGTGGAATGTCCAAGGATCAAGCTGTGCAAGAAAGTGCTTCTTTAACAAAAACACGGTATTCCACAGTGTTTAAAATAGTAAGTAACCCTATTTTAAAAAGAAAGAAACGAAAAGACTCTGGTGGTTCAAGGAAACTAGATGGCTGTGATGTAGATATAATTCGAAGAACAATATATGCCTTGTATAAAGAGCAAATTTTGCCTACATCAGATATTTTAATGCAACGGCTTAAAAATAATCAAATTGGTATCCAGTGTTGCAAAAAGACTTTAACTTTTACAAAACGGATTAAAATTAAAAAAACTTACTAGTAGCAGAAAAATCATAATGGAATCTGTACGCCTTAAGAAATGGAGATTTGAATATTTATTGGCACAATAAACGAATTTAGAGAATATGGTAGAACAGTTGTGTATTTGGATGAAACTTGGTTCGATACACACGATATTCCAAACAAAAGTTGGGTAGACTCATCTGACTTGTGCCAAACTAATGCGCCGTCTACTAAAACGCATTACGATAATTCACGCAGGAATCGAAAATGGTTTTATACCAAATGCGTTATCTTTATCGGCAAATAATAATAGAATAGAATATTTTTAGAATAGAATATTTTATTTTTGACTACGTTACATAATACAACATGTTTGTAGCAAGTCATGTTTGGCTTACGTCTAAAAATCACAAAAAAATGTAGAAAATGTACAAAAAGTGTTAAAACTAACAAGCAAATAACATCGATCACAAATATTAAAACTTTGAAAATCAAAGAGAAGTAGTGACATTTTGATACCACAAAAATGTGTTCTGGGAAATCATCGACAGAATAGAAGCAATGCCTCAACAAATAATTTTTCAATTTCCTCTTGAAAGTATTCAGACTGAGCTCTTTGAAATCTTGAGGCAAGATATTGTACAGAGAATAATCTATGGAATTTTTTTTGCGATAGGTGAAGACGAAATCGGTTTAATCTAATGTGGTGAGAGTTTCGTGTGTTATGTTCGTGAATATCACATTGTTTCGTCAAGGATGATTTCTTCTTATGTATTTCAATCAAAACATAATATAGGAATAAAGTTGGCAATGGCATAATCCTGAGTTTTTTGAAATTTTCTTGACAGTGGTCCCTGTATCCAATATTGCCAGTATTCTCACGCCTTCTTTGCATCCTAAATATTTGAATGGAATGACATGAATTTCCAAAGTTGTACACCATAACTAATATGGGAGGAAACAGTGAAAAATATGAGGTTTTTAATATATCTGCACTAGTGTTCTTCAATTGGCGGAGAACGAATAGAGAACCCGGGGTTTCTCTTCAGTTGGGAAATATGTGCAGACCAGTTGAGCCTATTATCAAATGTAATGCCCAGTAATTTAACTTTATTAGTTTCACAATTAGAGATGATTTGATTATTAGCAGAAATCTGGATACATTGTGTCTTCTGACCATTTAATTTCAGCTTATTAGATGCAAACCACTGATTAGCACTATTAGTTACCACGTCGAGATGAGACTGTAACATATCATTATTTTTATCCGACAGAATGAAAGTGGTGTCGTCCGCAATGAGGACCGATTTGATCGGCATCATATCATTGCACAGGTTATTTACATAAATGACAAATAAGAGCGGGCCCAAAACGGATCCTTGCGGAACGCCATGCTTAATAGTTTGAAAGTCTGATAAGGTACCGTTGAGCATCACTGCTTGTTGACGATTAGTAAGATAGGTTCATATTAAGTGAAGCCGAATACCTCTAACCCCGTAATAATTTAATTTTTCCAACAAAATTTCATGTGAGACGCAGTCGAACTCTTTCGATAGGTCACAAAGCATCAACGCAGTGTGATTGCCCTGCTCAAGTTCCTCAACCACGCCAGACACGATGTCAAACACTGCATTTATTGTTGAGCGCGACTTTCTGAATCCATATTGGGAGTTGCTGAAAAAATTATTATTCTCAAAGTAGGCATAGAGCTGAATCTTAATTATAATTTCAACCACTTTACTGAATATTGAAATAATACTTATTGGTCTGTAATTATCGATGGCTTTAGCATCACCTTTTTTAAAAAGGGGCAGTACTTTTGAAAACTTGAAGATGTCTGGAAAGATACCAGTACATAAGATTAAATTGATCAGTATAGTAAAAGGTTGGATTATTATAGACGAGGTTTCCTTTAGTATTCGACTATTGAGTTCATGGGTATCCGAACATTTGGAGTTCTTCAGTGAATTAATCGCTTCTAAAACTTCTATCTCTAGAACGGGTCGGAAGAAAAATGAATTGCACGGAGCAGGAAATTTTTTAAAACTTAAAAGTTCCTCGTTTGCAACATATGGGAGAGAATTAATGATATTATCAGCTATGTTACTGAAAAAGTTGTTCATCTCATCAAATGATAAGGACTCTTTAGTCGATTATCATGATGGTACTACAGCCGAATTATTTGAAGACTGGTTCCAAAATAAACTCATACCAAATATTCCATCCAACAGTATTAAAGTCATGGATAATGTCGAAGACTAGATAAAGCACCATGTTTAAATGACACCAAAGCCACTATACAAGAATATATGTTAAATAAAGTACACAAAAAACAGTTACTAGAAGTTTTACGCAGTTATTCGATAAAAAAGAAATATTTTTGTGATTCATTGGCTAAAAGCTTGGAACATACGGTGCTCAGACTTCCTCCTTATCACTGTATGTTTAACCTAATTGAACATATATGGCTTCAGCTTAAGTCAGCAGTTCGAAGAAATAATACTTCTCCAACCTTAAGTTCATCTGTGGTAGCTCTTATAAACTGCAAACATTCCTGATAGCAGCTGGGCCAAGTGTGTTTCCCATATTAAAAAGGTGGAAAAGTCATATATGGATATAGAAAAAATTCCCAAAGAAAAGTTCATTATCAATTTGGATGACGACACTGAAACTGATCTTCGTGAGTAATTTTGTTTATAAATACCTATTATCGAGAAACTGAACTTTTTATGAAGTTTGAAATTAGGTATATTATATTATATACTATAATATAATATAATTATATATATATATATATATATATACATATATATATATATATATAAAATTATATATAAATAAAAATTCTCAATATATTCAAGGATTTTTTTAATAATTTAACCAATATCATTATACCTACCTATAAAACAAAATTTAATGGCTAGGGCAGGTACAACTCTGCGTAGAATCCACCGCCTGCTGATAACTCAAGTGGTTGGTGATTTAAGACCTTCTTAGAATTCTGGTTCTACCATAATTATGGTTTGATTCTATTTCAAAATTGGTGTGTGGGGGTAATCGGGGTTGAAGATTATAATTTTTTGTCAAAATTCATAAAATTAAAATGGCGGCTCCAAGATGGCGGACGATCTCTGTGATTATGGTCCGATTCTCTTCAAAATTGGTATGTGGAGGATTTTCGGGGTCGGAGATTATGAATTTTTCGTCAAAATTCATGAATTCAAGATGGCGCCGAGTTTTGTATTATGGTCCGATTCTCTTCAAAATTGGTATGTGGAGATTTTCGGGGTCGGAGATTATGAATTTTTCGTCAAAATTCATGAATTCAATATGGTGGCCGAGTTCTGTGATATGGTCGATTCTATTCAAAATTGGTATGTGGAGGTTTTCGGGGTCGAAGATTATGAATTTATTGTCAAAATTCATAAATTCAAGATGACGACTCAAGATGGTGGACAAGTTTTGTGATAATGGACCGTTTCTATTCAAAATTGGTATGTCGGGGTTTTTGGGGTTGGAGATTATGAATTTAGTCGAAAATGTTTGATTTTTTGTCAGAATTCATAAGTTGAAGATAGCAGCTTCAGGATGGCGGAAGGCCTCATAATGACGATGCATTAACAAAAATGTATAGATTAAGGCGTACTTACTAAAAAGCATAAAATAAAATAATAAAGAAAAAACTTTTTAAAGACATGCTTTTATTCACATTTGCTAAAAAGTAAAAAATAATTGCTTTGGATGTGCGACGTAGGTTATTCCGTGAGTTATAGGTTCGAAAGCTTGTCGCTTTTGTATTCGAACTGGAAACTTCGCGCGACAAGCTCTTGAATCTATAACTCACGGATTCACGATTTCGTTCAAGGGGGAGGGGGGCATTTTTTGTGTGATAACTTATTTTTCAGAAAATTTGTTCTAATAAGATATAGAAACCAATAGTGCAGTTGCTGTCGAGAAATACAGTTGAATTTGATTACAGCTCATCAAGCCAGTCATGAGACGTGAGGATTTCGCCTAGTGCGACAAGACAGAGCGAGAAGGCACACAAGCGTCTTTTATTAAAGTAGTCATGCATTAAAAATGACTCTAGTAAAATATAAAGATGATTTTTTTTTGAATTGGTTAGAAAAAGTGCTTTGGTCGTGCGTCAGGGGGGACCCATTGCCCCCCCCCCCCTCTGTATCCGCGCTTGTACGTAACTCACGGAATAACCTACGTCGCACGTCCAAAACAATTATTTTTTACTTTTGAGCGCATTTGAATAAAAGCTTGTATTTAAAAAGGTTTTTTTATTATTGATTTTATTTTTCGTCGGTTAAAAAATAGGCAAAACTACATTTGAAGTAAAATAATTAATCTCCGCCTATGGACGGCATGTTCGGTCAAAGCGGAAAATCCTATCATGTTTGCTCAGGTTTATCAGCCCATCCATCTGAGAATGGATATTCTATAACACTCTACAGTTGATATTATTGGATTTGGTTTTGTTTATGGTATTTCCACCAGCATGGTTCATAAAGTGGCCAATGAATGTCTATTTAAAAATCCTGTTTTTATCGTCGGATATTTCGGATGGAATTCGACCAAACCTCGACAACTTGATTTGCACATTTATTTGTTATCTTTATTTATATAATAAAAATTCTTTGTAAGCGCAAAACTTGAGAACGGCTGGACCGATTTGGATATTTGGATATGTTCGTAATAGCCCGATTGATACGGAAAAAATTTTAGGAAAATTGCCCGGAAATTGGAGAATTTGGGTATATAAGAAATTTGTCGATGAAAAAGACAATCGAGTCATTTATTACAGAAGAGTAAATAGCTCAGCAGAAGGTCACAGGATAAAATTACCAGAATTCCTGTTATATTTGAATTTTCAACGAGGAAAGTTACAACAATTATATGGAATTAACGATTGTCCACCCCGCATACCAATTTTTAATCGAATTGGACCATAATCACAAAACTCGTCTTCCATCTTGGGGCCGCCATTTTGAATTTAGGTTTTGACAAAAAATTATAATTCGACCACCCCATACCAATTTTAATCAATGGACCATAATCAAAACTCGTCTCCATCTTGGAGCAGCCATCTTGGATTTATGAATTTTGACAAAAAAATCATAATTTCCAACCCCGAAAACTATCACATACCAATTTTGGATCAAATGGGACCATAATTACAAATATTGTCCGCCATATTGGAGCCGCCGTTTTGTTTTTTCCTCTAACAAAAATTCCATAATGCATAGTCACCAGAAAAATGACCTACCAAATTTCAAATTAATCGGACTACTAGAAGTTGGTCAAAATTCTGTTGCAAGATTTGACCCGAACATACAAACATTGCAAGTTAAATAAAAGCTTGTAAAAATTGCTTTGGACGGGAAATGAACCCGGGCCGCCCACGTGATAGACTGACACGCAAACCACTATTCCACGAGAACTTTTCGTTATATTCTGAAAATAACGAAATTCAATTATTCATTGGCTTACTTGAAAACCTGAGGCTTTTAACTATTACAATCAGAAACAAATGAGGAACTTGGGGCTGAGGAACAACTAGGGCGAACGAGCATCGTCGGTATTTTCAAGTTCAGGAAGAACACTTATTTCTGACGGTTTCAAATATTGCTTCAAAGAATCAGCAAATTTTTCCTTTTCTTCCATTTTCTGCCGTCTTTGTTGGCGGAACTGATGACCTGACAATCGTTTTCTTTTTTTGCCCTTTACCTTAAAATATGAAATGTCATATTGTTAGCAATCTTATTTACGTTTATGGAAACAAAATTTAAACGTTAAATATCTCGAAAACTGATGAGTTTTGATATAGAATATAGAATATTCTATTTGAAAAAATTTTGTTTTACATCTGTCTTTGCCAACTAATTGAATTACATTTTTTGAACACCCTGTACAACATTTGTTGAAAATAAATATGTATTAGTATGTATTACAGGACCTTGAAAAAAAATTACCTAAAAATACTTTACAATTAGTAGGTAGTTGGTAGTTGCAAGGTAAAATTATTAGCCATATTGTTAATTGCCTTTTATGGGAAAAAAAATTTAAATGTTAAATATCTCGAAAACTACTGAGTCTTGATAGAGAACATGTTTCAGAAATTTCAATTAGAATTAAGCGTAGAATATTAAAAATACATCGTATTCAGTTTTAGTTACACTACTTACCATTTTTTACACTGAAATATTCACCTCACTAACTAACTATCTAATCAACTAATCTGATTTGCAGAACAAACTAGAATGACCCATTTTACAAAATCCAGACATTTATATTAATTTTCATTTTTTTGCGGCTTCCGACAGAAGACTTTTAAGCCTTTCTCGAATAAAAAAAGCAATAAAAACAATAAAAACGTTTCTCTATATTTACTCTCTTTGTTTTTGATACTTACCGTTACCGATAAGCCACCTGTGATACTCGGACTTTTTAAGCCGCTATCGCTAATAGCAAAAGAGTACCGAAAGAGAATTGTTGTCGTAAATCCACTTCAATCAATTTAGTTTATATTCATCCACTTTCAGTTAACATTATTACCTGTATCACATTAAATTTTTTTAATCATTTACCACACCGGAAGCAAGGCAAGGCTTCAAAGTTGCAACGTTTAACACGTAATCCCTATAGTGAACTACCGCAGACACCACATTTTAAGGCATAACTAAAAACCCTCCATTCAGATATTTTTTAAAAACTAGTTTATTATTAAAAGGTAAGTAATAAATTCTATAGAAAAAACTAAGCACGCGTAGCCATACAGTTATTTAGTTATTGCCATAAGAAGTTTCTAAATTATTGCGTATGAGAAGTGCAAGATAGAGAAGGCTGAGAATCGTGGCAAAATAAGCGAGAGCGCGAGGGTCTTCTGTTCTGGATTGAGTGTGTTTTGGAATGCATATCTTATGAATAATAATTGTGAATAATTGCGAATAATTGCGTTAATATATACTGATGCATTTAAACATATTACAATAGGAATAGATAAAAAAAAAAATGCAGTTTTAGGGTAACGGTAAAAAAGTGCATAAACATTTCTACTTTTTTAAACACATGAACGAAAAACATAATTCGAATATTTGAAACATAAACAAAATGATTCAGTTTTAACAGGGTAATGTATAACGTTTTTTTTCCCAAAAAAAATATAAACAACAATGAATGTAATATTATTTTTTTTTTATATAAAAAAACATATATTTTAAAATCATCAATGTTTTTTAGTTATTTTCTTTTTTGTTTCTATTTTTTCTATTCTCAATTTTCCAGTTGGTGTTAACTCTTCTTCCCTTCATCGTGATACATTTTTTTAAAAATCAGATTTTATTTTGCAATTTTTTCAAAATTTCCCCCTGATATTTTTTTAAGGCATTTCTTTCCTCTCTGGTCGCTAAAAAATACTTTTTTATAGATTCCTGTATTTGATAATTCTGACTTTTTCCCAAGAACGACCAATTTTAGAATGTATATATAACCTTGTGGAAAATCTGTTTCGTTTGGTATTAAACTTTTTTTTTACCAACATTCCAAGTTTTTTTAAAAAAAATTAAACTATCCACAAATCCCTTTGGTAAAACTTCTATTAAATTATTATTAACGTTCTTTAAAAAACTCATAAAAATTGCATTATGCAAAAAAAATTTGGGTTCAGATAAATTTTAAAAAAAATTTTTTAAATGCTCCAAACAATTTAAAATTTGGGGAATCAATAATTATCAAAACCCCTAATCCAAATTTTGGTTGTCTTGGGGGGGGTAAAATTTATATATATATTATATATATATATATATATATATAAAACTATATATATATATATATATATATATAATATTAATTATAAATTTTGAATACACTTTCTGGGGGTAAAACTTGGACCTAAATTTTTGGAATTTTAAAATCACGAGATTTCGTGCCTTTGGTACTCAAATTTTAAAAAGACCTACCCCGACATCAATGTCGACTTCTCTCGTTTAACCAAACATCGATATCGTTCGGGGCTTAAAAAACGGTAAAATTTTTAATTTTTTCTTTTTAAAAACTTGAAAACCCAAAATTTCTAAAAATTTAAAATTTTAAAAGGAAACCACAAATTTACTTTCCCAAACCGGTGATTGGAAACCAGAAACGGGCTGTGACATTGTGTTTTTTTTTGGTTCGTAACAGATTTTTTCCCCTCTATATCGATTTTTGGGTTTTGGCGAGGAAACGACATTGATGTGGGGGTTTTTTTCCAATTTGAGTGCCCTGTTAAAGTCCGAAATTGTGAAAAAAAATTCCCGATTGGCAATTCACCCCCCCGATTAAAATTCACTATTAATCGATGCAATTAATGTTTGTATTGGCCGGGTATGAACCAAAAAATCTGATGCAATTTGAAAGACCACAACCCGTCCTGATGATTGGGAAAAATGAAACAGGCTGTAGACGGATGGTTTTTTTTTGGTTCTGATTTCTCCCTCGATATCGTTTTTTTAAAGCTAGAAAAACGACTATTGATGTCGTGGGGGTCTTTCTAACAATTTGTTGTGACCTGTTAAATCCCGAAACCCGTGTTTTTAAAAAAAATTACTAAGGTCAATTACCCACAGATTATAGATGTCACTATAAATTTTGATGCAATTCAGTTTGTTTGGGCCCTAAGGTTTTAAAACCAACGAAACAGGGGAAGAAAAAAAAACCCGTCCATGTTTGGGGAAACCATGAAACGGTTGTGCGGATGGTGTGTCTTTTTTTAAAATTTCCCCCCTTTATATATATATATATATATTTTTTGTTATAGTGATATTTTCCAAATTTTTTAAAAAAATTTTTTTATACTTGTTTTCAAAATGAAGTTATATGTGACAATAACGGAATAGAAGTGCCGAATAGAGGAGCTCTTCGGTTCTTGGGGTCCTCTTATAGATGCGGTGGTGCTTTTTCCCGCCCCTTTTTTCCCCTTTGGGCCCCGGGGGTGTCGATTGGGTTTTTCCCATTTGCTCTTAAAAAAGTTCAACTGCTTTGGGGAAACTGCGTAAATGCCTGGTTTTTTTTGGATAACACTCCCATTTTTAAAAAAAATTGATGCTTTTTCACAACTTTTAGACAGGTTTTTTGGGCCCCGGGAAATTAAAAAATTATTCTTTCTTCTTCCTGGTCTTCCCGATGTGGATACTAGGTCTTCTTCTTAAAAGGGAACCTAAAAGGGTTCTGAAGGGTTTACGGGCCTGGGGTCTTGGGGGGTTTATCATCTCCTCTTGGTGACAAAAATTCCAATTTTTTAGGGAAACTTTTTTTCATTTAAAAAATATATAAAATTATCCATATTATCTTTTAAAAATATGTAAACCGGGATATATGTTTCTGAAAAAAGGTTCATTTAATTTTGTCAATATCTTCAGAATTTGATTTAAATTTATATATTCAAAACATCAACTTTAATTTTCAATTTTGGGTTTCAAAATTGGCATATTTTTTTTCCAAAAGTTAAACATTCAATGGAATTAAAATACATGATATTTTAATTATTCTTTTTTAATATTATTCATATGTTTTAATGTACTCTGGTTTTTAATAAAAGCATTACATTCGGGTTTGGGTTTTTTAAAATTAATTCAATTGAAAAATTTTTTAGTAAAAGGTTCAATGTTTGAACAAAAAATTTTTAAAAAGGAAAAGGATCGATAAATTTTTTAAAACCCAAATATTTTTTTTAAATTGACACATTATAATTTTAGCAAAAGTAAAGACGACAGGTTCTCGGTAATTCAATAGAATTCTGAAGAGTTGAGCCTCACATAAGCATCTTTGTCATAGGGAAAGGTAAAATTAAAAAAATTTTTATTGTTCCAAAAGGTTTACAATCATCTAAATTTTGCAATATAAAAATAACATAGAATCATCCCCCAAATTTTTTTTGAATTGGTTGGTAAAATATGTGAAAGTCCGGTCCTGTTATGGAGGGGATTGGATAAAATTGAAAGGATTTTAAAATTCGGGTTTCCCAAAAGGGTTTCAGAAAAAAAAAAAATTTTTTTTTAAAATTAAGTTAATTAAATCTAGATATTGGCAATAGAGGGGGTTTTTTTGGGAAGTGGAAAATTATTTTTTTTTTGATTGGGAAATTCTTGAAACTTTCCCCAAATCTCTGGGGAAAAAATTGGTATGAATATTTTAATTTGCGAAAGTATTGAATTCAAAATATCATTCAAATGATTCAATGTATAAATTTTTTCCATGGGGGTTTCAAAAATTCTCTCTTATTTTTCCCAATGATTGATATCACCCTGAAATCAAAAAAAGTTTTTCAATCTCTTTAATATCCTTTTTAAATTTCTTACTTTTTTTTTTTTGGGGTGGGGGTTAAAAAATTTCCCAATTACTGGAAGGGGTAACTGAAATTTGGTTTTAAAAGATTTTCAATTGATATTCGTCTCTTTTTTTTTTTTAAAAATGCATTCATTAAAATTTCTTCACTACTATCAAATTACCGAAAGGGTTTAAAATAAATACCGTTATTAATCCTCAATCCTTTTATTTATTGGTTTGTATAAACTATATTTTTTAAAAATTTTTTAGATTTAAAAATAAAATTTGCGTTGCAGCTGATATGTGTTTTAACCCCCAAAAAAATAGTTCATTCTTGGATTTCTGTTTCAAAATATCATTGATTATTAAATTTATTTACTTTTAACTACTGATTAGGACGTATTTTTAAAAAGGAAAAACCCCCTTATTTTTAAATTTAGCTTCAAAAGGATCGTTCATGATATCCCCGTGTTGTTGATCGGGATAACGCAAACTGGCAACGCTGCCCCCCAAGGTATCAAACCGCGAGAATAGCATTTCGATCTGAAATAATTTTATTAAAAAAAGGTTTTTCATTCTATCAAAATTAATTTTAGGGGGGTTTTTGTTTCAAGTTTTTCAAAAAGGGGGGGAATTTTTTGGAAAAGTTAAATTTTAGGGGGAAATTTTAAATTTATTTTGTAATTTTTTTCCCCATTTGAAAACTCTTTAACGAAACTTTGTCCAACATAGTCGGGGTTCATGTTTTATTTTTGTCATATCTTATTTTGGTTTTTTTTTACTTCGGTTGGTTTCGCTCCCAATTTCAAAAAATACGAGATTCTGTTTTTAAAAAACTCAACTATTTAGGGGTTAAAATTTTTTTTTTATTATATAAAAATTTTTGGGGTCTGTGAGGTGTGTCCGAAAACAACTCATAAGGGTAAATCCTGTGTCTTATTTTTTTGATGTTTAACATATAAAGCATGGGGGGTACATTTAAAAAGGGGGGGTTTATGGGGGGTTTTTATTTTTTGGTCAATATTTTTATTAGTGTAGCATGGTCTTTTAGCTTATTACCCGGGATGTTTATGTTAAAAAATTAAAATTTTTTTTTCATATAAAGACATTTTTATGGTATGGTTATTGAATTCTTTTTTCCCCCGTCACAATGTATTCAAGGGGGGTTTCCCTAAAATTTTTGGGAAAAATAATAAAAATTTACTACTGTTTAGCGGTTTTTTCTTCCATTGGATAACTTTTGTAAACTTTGGTTGTCTCTAATAGTCAAAAAGGGGGAATTTTTTTTTTGGGTTTCAAAAAACGATGTTAATTCTTTCAAAGGGGGGTTTTAGGTTTTAGTAAATAAATTTAAATTTTGTCTAAAATTTTGTTTTTGACGCCATTCTTTTATGTATTTTTTCACGTCTTTAGTAATACCAGTCCGTTATATTTTTCTCTAATTCTTCTAAGTTTCTTAATACCACGGTGTAAAAATTTTTTTTTCCCTTTTGATATTGTCTTATAAAGGAATTTGATCTTGGTCTGGGGGGGTTTAACTACGTTCTGACAAATTTGAAATTTAATTTCATCCTTTTTCAAAAAAGTATGAGAGCATTTTTTTAATGGAAGATCTGAAAATTTTTTTTGACATAATAATTTTTTTGTTGGTTGAAAACATGTTGATCTTGATAGAACTGAAAAATATTCTATGGCTTTTTTAGGGTCTATGGGAAAGGGGGGATAAAGTATTTCCTATTTTTTATCGTTTTGCTAAATTAAAACATTTATTTTAATAACGAAAATCTGGTTCCCTCTTCAAAAATATCTTTTAAAAAGGTTTCATGTATGTCTGTCGTTTTTTTTCTCTGTGGAAAATTTTTTTTTTTTGGCTTTTGTCAAAAGTTGTTCATTTTTTAAATGAAAATTTGGAATACTCAATTAATTTTCTTTAAAAAATCTTGAAAAAAAATTTTTAATTCTTCAAGATGGTTTCAGGGGGTATTTCTGTTTCTTTTCGGATAATTCTTCATTTTTTTTCATTTGTCATTAAAATTTTTTGAATGGAACTTGCGTTCTTTAAGTGTTAATTTTGATGCGAGATAAAAGGGGTCTGCATTTTATTGTTTTCCAGGGGTTTTTTAAAATTTTTTTTGGAATATTCTTCAGTTTTACCCCATCGGCTAATCGGCTACCAGGATCTTTATGGAAAAAAAAAGTTAAAAGGGCTTGGTCGTGATCAAAATGAATTTTTCTACCCCAAAAAAAAAAGGTCTGGGTGCTTTACTGCCAGTGGATTTAAAAACCGGTTCTGGGTCTCCCCACCACTTGAGCAACGGCCTTTACCTTTACCTTGAAGTTTGACCTTGGGATTTGTTGGGAAAAAATTTTTTCCGAAATGTTATTGAAAAATTTTTGGGCCCTTTTGGGGGGTTTTTTGGTCGTGTTGGGTTGTGACCGCTTTGTTGAAATTCGACCTCGGTTTGTGTTTGTAAAGGGGTTTACTTGGTTTTTAAAAATTTTTACCTTGAAATTTTGCCAAATTTTACTTTGGAAAATTTTTTTCCCCTTTGGGTTTTTTGTGCGGGGTTTGACTTTTTTCAAGTTCGACCTTGAAAATGTGTGTTAGAATTTGACCTTTAAAGTTTTCCAAAAAGTTTTTCCCTTTAAAAATTTATTGAAATGTTGACCCGGAAAGACCTTGGGGTGTTTTTGGGCTGTTCAGGGTTTAACCTTGACCGAAGTTCGACCGGGTGTGTTTAAGTTTAGCCTTGGGTTTAACCCCTTGGAGGGGTTATTTGAGTTGTTTTTCCCCCCATGTTAGGGGGGAATTTTACCTCTTATAAAAAGATGGATCTTTTGGGGAAATCAAAAAAAATATCTTTCACAGTTAACGAACAAGGGGGAAATACAACAAAAGTGGTAGTGGAGTTGGCCCTTTTTCAGTGTGAAAAATCTTATTTTATCGTAAGCTCTTTACTATTCTCTCATTAAAAATGGGTTTAAAAAAATTTTATTTATTTCAAAGGGGGTTTTTGAACAAAACAA